>PVIY010004882.1:0-98783 GCA_004026745.1 Myrmecophaga tridactyla | reverse complement strand
GCTCCTGCCCCATGGTTTCTTGACTTCAGACCTTAACTTCCATAGTTATGCCTCCAAAGTTATTTTCCCACCAATGTGTCCTTTTTCTGCTCCTCTTGGTCCAGACTGGCAGTGGTTCCATTTATACAGATTTGGCAATACTCCTGTTGGTTTCCTATGTAATAGGTTGGGATCATGCCCATCAGACAAAAGGACTTTCCACAAATCCTTACTGGATAGCTCCATTTCCAATCCTGGCTTTTTCTGAAATGGCTTACTGGTTCCACATTTTGTTAAGTCCTCATGTGGAGCACTATTATACTCATTCCTCCTTTGTGTAAGCCAAGAATTTTCCAGTCCATCATTTCTGGTTTCTTCATACCCAAGAGTTTAATTCTCATCATGTCTCTTTCCTGTCATATTTCACTATATGCTTCAAGGAGAAAGCAGGCTGCAGTTTCCACATTTAATTTGGAAATATCTTCTTCTAGATATCCATGTCCAACATTCTCAAATTCTGTCTTCCATCTACAAAGTATACCTTCCTGTTCATCATTTGTATCTAAAGCCTCATGTGAGGTATCTCTAGAGTCCACATTACTACCAACAGTCTCTTCAAAGTGTTCTCAGCCTTCTCTGTCAAGCTCCTCACAACTCTTCCAGAATCTTCCCCTTATCCATTTAAAAAGCTGTTCCAACATATTTGGTATTTGCAAACTGCAATAGCACCCCACTTCTCTGGTACCAAATTCTATCTTAGTTTGTAAGCTACTAGAATGTGAAATACAGAAATGGAAATGACTTTTAAAAGGGGAATTTATTAAGTTGCAAATTTATAGTTCAAGGCCATGAAAGTGTTAAAATTAAGGCACATAGAGAAAGATACCCTGAGTCAAGGAAGGTCAATCATGTTTGGGATTTCTCTTTGTGCTGGAAATGCACATGGCAATGTCTGCTAGCTTTCTCTTCAGGCTTTATCAGTGGCTCCCTGGGGCTCTGTCTGTTCTGTTGGCTCTGGTGCTCTAATGCTTTCTCCATAATGGTTCCCTCTTAAAGGGCTCCAGTAAGTAATCCCACCTTGAATGGGTAGAGGCACATCTCCATGGAAACCATCTAATCAAAAGTTGCCACCCACAATTGGGTGGGTCATATGTCCATGGAAAACATAAAAAAGCTCCCACTCAGTAATATTGATTGAGGATTAAAAAACTTAGCTTTCTGGGTAACACAGATTCAAACTGACACAGCTTGCTTTTTAGCCCTCACAAAACAGGAAATTTAAAGGACAAAGCTATTCCCATGAGTGTTCTTCTAGACTTCTCTCAGCTGGGGCAAGTACCATCACCTCAGGAACACTGGTATAGACATCTTCCATGGAGGAACATTCTGGGGATGGCTGATGACATGCCCTGGTGAAGGCTGGCAATTTTACTCCCCATTTTCCCAAAAGATTGGGCCAGTTGAAAGGAAGGACTCTTCAAGAGTATTGTCCTGTAATTCTTCCAGGCAAATCCTGGAAACCCCTGGGAGCATAGGTTTGTGCATCTCTAGGAGAGGCATTCAGGGACACCCAGGAACACCTGACAACTCTACTCCTTGTGTTCCCAAGTGATTGGGCTGGTGGAAAGGGAAATGCCTAGCTCTGACACACACTGGGACACCACCTGGTCATACTGATACTATTGAAGCTACTCTACTTCCTTTCCCAGAGAAAATGGAAAAACCAACACTCAATATAAGCTGAAGCATGGGGAAGCATAACCCCCCAATGGGACTTTCAATTAGAATACCATCCTCTAGTCTGTAAAAGACAGAGAAAGCAGTCAGAAACTCCCTTTTTAGGCTTGAGAACAATCTGGTAACCCATCAATTCTTCATTGTCCCTGATTGCCCCATGTCCCTTCTATGGAGGAACCTTCTTCAGTTGCTGGGGGCCATGTTAAAACTAGTAGACTGAGCTAGTGTTTACCCCATATTTGCCACAAAACTCCTGCTAGATCTAGGCCTCACCATCTCAAAACGTATCTTTAGGCAGATAGACACATCTGTAAAGGCTGAAGTCATCCCAGGGTGAGCCCTCTGAGTAGCTCCAGTCTGCATTCAGGTTCTCAGTCTTAGGTCTTAAAAATGCATTTTTTTGTATCCCTCTTCACCCTGACTCTTAGTGCTTATTTGCTTTTAAATCACAAGGACTTAAGGGTAAGACTCTCCATCTTGCTCAATTAGACAGTGTGGCCCCAGGGGTTTCAAATTAGTCCTGATATCTTTAAGAATACCTTAGCAACAAACCTTACTGCCTCAAAGCACAGTCTGGTAATATGTTTATTTTGTGAGCTAACATATTCCAAGTATTAAAGTGAATCTTTATTTATCATCATTGCTGACTATGAGTGTTGATGGATATAGAAAGTTATAGTATGTTTGTGAAAGTAGAGTTTGTCATAGTTATTATTGACTACTGGTCTTGAATGGATATGGAAAGTTGTAGAAGATTGGGAAGTTGAATTTTATTTGTTGTCATTGCTGACTACAAGCCCTGAATGGATATGGAAAGTTGTAGGTTTATGAAAGTGAATTGTGTCTGTCACAGTTGATACTGACCAAAATTTGATAGATAGGTTTAGAATATTCTTTAAAAAAAACAGCTTTTGTGTGAAACCATGTATTCATACAAAACTGGGCTTTGCTTTCTCTCTGTTAGAATAATACAGCTTGTTAGTCTACTCTTAATGAAAGGCTATAAAAAGTTTTTCTTGGACATCTTGAGTACTCCATCTAGAAGACAAAGATTTTATATTATATCAGAATAATATCTTTGTTGTTTATGTTGATGTTATAATCCTTTATTTCAGAAGACAGGGCAAGTCTTCCAATATTCCTAAAGACTTGGTAATATTCTCACTGTCCATGTTATAGCCTAACACTTACTAAATCATTTAATATTAGACAACAATATTATGTTTTAGTTATTCTCAGAGAAAGATACAGATAATAAAAAGAACCTAATTCAGCTTCATTTGACATGGAACATAGAATAAATAATAAAATCTTCATCAGAAAATAAACAAAAAAGCATTTACAAAGTCCCTTAAAAGATAAGAAAGATGTGAAGCTATTAAATTTCCCCACCTGGGGAATTTTTGCTATTCTCTTAAGCAATAGGGCCTCTCAATTTAATAAGCCAAGGCCTTAGCTTTGAGGCATGCCCTTATAAAACTTATTTCTGTGATGGCAAACTAAACCCACTTATAATCAATACCCAAGTGTCACCATTAGTGAATCTGTTTTGTTGCTCAAATATGGTTTCTCTCTCTCTCTCTCTAAGCCAAACTCTACAAGTAAACTCATTCCTTCCCCTTGCATAAGGATAAGACTTCCAGGGGTGTAAGTCACCCTAGCAATGTGAGACACGACTCTCAAAGATGAGCCTGGCCTGTGTATCATAGAATTAATTGACCAAAAAAAAAAAGATAAAGGAAATTTCAGTGGCTAAGAAATTTATTTCAAATGGAGTTGAGAAGAGTCACTGTAGAAGCTTTTTCATGCAAATTTCAGCCAGATATTTCAAACTGACACAGTATGTCAAGTCCCAACCAACAGTGTTTCTAAAAACTCTAGGGAGAATCCTGAGCCCCATTTTGCTCCTGCTTCTTTTCAGACTATGAATACAATTTCTCACCCAGTTTGTTTCTTTCAGATTAGAAGCCTTTCACAACAAACTTCTTCTCACCAGAGGCTATGCTCCTTTTTCGCATGCTCAACTAGCCACACTCAATAGCATAGCCTGAGGCATCTATGTTCCCACAAATAAGGCCTGCAATCCCACTGACAGCTTGAAGCAGCTGCAGAAGACAGACCACTGATCCAAATTCCCTTAAGATTAACGGAGCTAGAAATCTCTGAGGGACAAATGATGTAGGGTTAGAATTAGGTCAGTGGCTAGATGGCTGAGAAAAGGGAAAAAGTGCAAAAAGTGGTCAAACTTCAAGGAGGAGGGTATCTCTGAGAAGAACACAACAAACAGCACCTCGGGTCCAACAGACCTAAGTGAGCCATCTACCATCAAACATCTACTGTGGAGAAAAAGGGAAGGTTGTAAAACAGTAAAAATTACAAAATGAGCAAAAATCTGTACAAGCAGATTGTCCCACACTGTTGGGGTCTTTTGCCTCTATCATCTTGTGAGAGTGTCTGCATGTTCCCTCACTATATACTTAATAAATTTTCCATCTACTTACTTTATGCTGTGCTCTGCCCTCAAATTCTTTTTCAAGAACCTAGGAAACCAAATCTGGCAATAAAACTACTGTCATTTAGGGTGATGATGGCCGTATCACAGGCTGTGTTTCTGGAGAAGTAACATTAGAGACTTAATAGTAGTGCATATGTGTGGAGGATAAGTGTGTGTGTGCTTATGGTGGGTAGACTTTACTAAAACAATCTAGCTAGTCAATAAATAAATGAGCAGACAAATAACAATAAGAAGCCCTGGAGTATGAGGAATTATACTCAGGTCCAGTTTTCATAAAAAAATTATGAGATATTCAAAGAAACAAGAAACTATGACTCAGTCTGGTTAAGGAGCAGGCAACAGAAGTTGCTTGTGAGAGTGATCAAAAGTAAAAGACTTTAAAGAAGCTGTTATAAATATATTCAGAGATTTAAAGAAAAACATAAATAAATAAAAGAAAATCTGATAATAATGTTGCATCAATTATGGAATGCCAATAAAGAAACAGAAATTATAAAAAGAACCAAATGGAAATTGTGGAACTGAAAAGTACAAAAACATTATGAAAATTCACTACAGGAGATCAACATAGATTTGAACTGGCAGAAATAAGATATAGCAAAGTTGGAGTTGGATTGATAGAGATTGTGCTGTTGTAAGAAAGATAGAGGATAGAAACAAATAAGAAATAAAATGAAAAAAGATTTCAAGAAATGAGGGACACCTTCAAATACACCACTATACATCTAATGGGAGTACCAGGAGAGGAGAAAGAGAAAGGTAAAGAAAAAATATTTGAAGAAGTTGCTGATGAAAGAAATAACCAGGGGATTTGCTGCAAAAGTAAGGAAAACGTTTTACTGAGCAAGAGCAACATGCAGGTGGCACACTTTCAGACTGGACGTCTGCTCAGAGTTGCAGTCTGAAGATGGCATATATAACTACTTAGGGGAGTAGAGGAGTGAGGGGTGAGAATGAGTCATTCAGGGCAAAATGTCTTTGCAACAATGGCTGGTTAATCAGCAAGCCTCAGGAGTTGGACATTTGACAAATGGTCAGTTAATCAAGAAGCCCCCAAAGCAAGACGGTTGCACAAAATCAGGGTCATCTGGTGAATATCAGCAGACTCTCTGTCAGCAGTTTTGACTTTTTTTTTACAGGGGCAGAAGTCTCTGCTGCCATCACAAAGGATCATTGGTATGTAAACTCAGCTAGCCTCCTTCTCTTCTTCATAGTTCCTTGGATAAAACAGAAGATCAAGCAAATCAAGATGGTTAGTATAGCAACTAACCATTCCATTTTTCACAAAGTAATGGTTAAACTTTACAAGTTTGTTAAAAATCACTAATCTACACATCTAGGAAGTTCAATGAATTCCAAATAGGTCAAAGGAAAACTGATTCAAAACCAGATAAATCATGGTAAAAATGCTGAAAGTTAAAGAGAAGGAGAAAATCTTGAATGTATCAAGAGAAAAATGAGTAGTCACTTGCATGGGAGCCCCAGTAATATGTTCTCTGATACAATGGAATTAAATTAAAAATCATTATCAGAAAGAAATTTGGGAAACGTCCGTATAAATGAAAATAAAACAACATAGCCCTACATAACAAGTTAGTCAAATAAGAAAGCAAAAGATAATTAGAAAACACTTTGAAATTAATGACAAATGTAGAAAAATATGCAAAACTTATGAGATGCAGCTAAACAGGAACTTAGAGTGGCTTTTATAGCTATAAATGCCTGTATTGAAAAAGAAGTGCGGAACCTGCAACAGGCTATCAAAATGAATCATAGTCAGCTGGCAGCCATTAATCCTGAGTGGAGCCAGTCACAGACACCAGCCAGTAGCCATTAACCCGAAGCCAAGCAGTTGAGTATCCAGCTGGAAAGTCCCTCACACATGCACAGTATAAAGGTCAATAAATCAGTAACAACACGTCTGCAACTAGCCCCAATTATAGTTATCATTTCTAACTTGCCTTATGATTGGTCCACGATGCCTTAACTGAATGTTTCTGCATCCTGCTATGTATAAAACCTGCAGCTGTTTGTACCTCCTTGGTCCTGACTTGCAATGGCACCTGCAAGCTTTGTGCCTTGCTGTGCAGCAGAATAAAATGATTCGACCCTGACCTTTGGTGTTGCATCCTGTTTTGGAAACCACTCAGCTGAAGGCTGTGCCCCAGCACCAGGGATGCAACAGAAGGACCTCAAATTAATAACTTAACTTTCCAACTTAAAACAGTGGAAAAATTAGGAAACTAAACCTAAAGCAAACAGAAGGAAGGGACAAATAATGATAGTGATGAACTTGATCAGAACGAGCAGAGAAGTGCAATAAAAATCAAAGAAACCAAAAGCTGGTTCTTTGTAAAGATCAGCAATATTGACCAAACTTTAGTAGCTAGACTGACCAAGAAATAAAGAGAGCTCAAGTTACTAGGATCAGAAATGAATTTACTATGGACCTTAAAAGCTATGAAAAAGATTATAAATGAATACTATGAACAATTGTATGCCAATTCATTACATAACTTAGATGAAACGGAAAAATTTCTACAAAAACATAAGTGACTGAAGCTGACTCAATAAAAATAGATAATTTGAATGGATCTAGAGCAACGAATGTCATAGAACTAGAAATTTCAAAACTTTCCACAATGAAAAGCCCCACCAAAACTCTTTCACTGGTGAACTCTATTAAATATTTAAAGGAGAATTGATACTAATCTTTCCAGTTTATTCTATGCAGCAAGCATACCCTAATACCAAACAAGACAAAGACATCGCAAGAAAACAAACTCACTCTCAACATCTCTTATTTAAAAAGATGCAAAAATCTTCAACAAAGTATCAGTAGACTGAATTTAACAGCGTATTTAAAAAGTTCTACTCCATGACCGAGATTTATTCCAGGAATGCAAGCTTGGTTTAACATCTGAATCAGTCTATGTAATTAACAATATCAATAGAATAAGGAATAATTGTTTTCATTTCCTAGGCTGCACAAAGCAGACAGTATGGAATGATTTAGCTTAAACAAAGGAAATTTATTAGCTTATAAGCTAATTTTTAGTCTGTGAAAATATCTAAATTGAGGCATCATCAAAGTGATGCAGTGATGCTTTCCTTCCAAAGATTGACTGCTAACAATCTTTGTCTCCCCTGCCTCATGGCAAGGCAGATGGCTGCATCTGCTGGTCTCTCTCTTCTCTTCCAGTTTTCATTGCTTTCAGCTTCTTGCTTCTGTGGTACACACTCTCTCTCTCTCTCTCTCTCTCTCTCTCTCTCTCTCTCTCTCTCTCTCTCCTTTCTATTTATAAAGGACTCCAGTCATAGAATTAAGAGCCATCCTGAATGAGGTGTGTCACACTGTAACTGAAATAATCTCATCAATAGGTCCTATTTACAGTGATTATACATCCACAGGAAAAGATTACATTTAAGAATGTGTTTTTCTGGGTACATGCAACTTGAAACCAACACAATGATAATCTCAATAAATGCATAAAATTTATTTGACAAAATAGTGCATAATTTCATGATAAAAATACTTAAAAAATTAAGATTACAAGTGAAATCCTCAGTACTATAGAAGGTATCAACAAAAATCTCACACTTAAGGTCATATTAAAGGTGAAAGAAAATTGCCCTATGATCAAGAACATGAGAAGATATCTACACTTGCTGTTTTACTCAATATAGAACTAGAGGTTCTAGCAAGGGCAAATAAGTAAGAAAAAGAATTAAAAGGCATCCAATTTGGAGAGGAAGTAAAACTATCTCTTTTTCCAGATGACATTCTCTTGTATACTGAAAATTCTAAGAAATCCACTAAAAACCATTAAAACCAAATAAATTAGTTCAGCAAGCTGCAGAATACAAGATCAATATGCAAAAATGAATTGCATTTCTAACACTTGCAATAAATAAACTTTTAGGAAAATAATTCTATGTGTATTAACATTGAAAAGAATAAAATACATATGGTATAAATTTAACAAAAGAATTCTAAAACCTATATTTTGAAAACTATAAAACATTGTTGAAAATAAATTAAAGATCTAGATAAATGAAAAAAATCCCATGTTCATGGACCATAAGATTTAATATTGTTTATATGGCAATACCCCCCAAACTGATATAAATATTCAGTATAATCCATATCTGAATATCAGCTGAATTCTTTCTAGAAATTGACAAGGTGATTGTAAATTTCACATTGAATTGTAACAGACCCAGAATAGCCAAAACAATCATGAAGGACAAAATTGGAGACTTACACTTCCCAAATTACAAGCTCATTACAAACCTATAGTAATCAAGAGTGACGTACTGGCACAAGAGCAGACATGTGGATCAATGAAATAGATGAGAGTACAGAAATGAAGCCATGTGTCTATAACTGATTCATGATAAGAATGACAAGGTAATTCCTGAGGAAAGATTATTTTTACCAAATTTTATTGTGACAAATAGGAAGCCATGCACAAGGGGCTGAAAATTCACTCAACCCTCACACTATATATACAAATTAACTCAAAATGCATAAAAGACCTAAATGTAAGAACCAAAACTGTAAAATTCTTAGAAGAAATAAGAAGTATACATTTTATGACCGTCCATTTGACAATTTGCATTCTTAAATTATGACACAAGGAACATGAGCAACAAAACAAAAAATGGATAAACGGACTTCATTAAATTAGAAACATTTTAACATTATCAAGAAAAATGAAAATAACATTTCCCAAGGAATGGGAAAAATCATTTTCAAATAAATATATTTATAAGGTACTTGTATTTAGACTATATAAAGATGTCTTACAACTTAATAACATGAAGACTAATAACTCAACTAAAAATGTTTAAATGATCTGAGTGGACATTTCTCCAAAGAAGACACACAAATGGCCAATAAACATAAGAAAAGATATTTGATACCATAAGTCATTAAGGAAGGGAAATCAAACCCACAAATGAGGTATCACTTCAAAACCACTAGGATGATTATAGTCAAATACTCAGATGATAGCATGTGTTGGCAAGGATGTGGAGCTCACATACACTCTTGGTGGAAATATAAATAATTGCAGTCATGTTGGAAAACAGTGAAACAGTTCTTCAAGTGGTAAAAAATTGAGGAACTATATACTGTTATTCCACTGTTAAGCATAAACTGGAGAGAAATGAAAACATATATTCACACAAATATATGTGAGTATTTGTAACAACATTATTCATAATAATTGATGAATGGATGAAGAAAATGTGGTAAATGTATAAAATGGAATATTATATTGGACCATAAAAGTAATGCAGAAGACTGATACATACTAGAACATCAATTGACCTTAAAATCATTATGCACAGTTTAAAAAGTCACAAAGCATCACATACTATATGAACCCATTCATATCAAATGTCCAGAATAGGAAAATCTATAGGGATCAAAAGTAGATTAGTGGCTGTGATGGTTCACTTCATGTGTCACCTTGGCTACATTATGGGGTACAGTTGTTTGGTCAAGCAAGGACTAGCTTGATTGTTAGTTTATGGGCATTTCTATAATGGGCAATTCTATAATGAGAAATAAAGGGAAATTTCCTCAACTTCACAGAGAGGATCCCCCCAAAACCTACAGCGACCACCATACTTACTACTAAGTAGATACAGCATATTCATAGTTTTAGGGATTATGATGTAGACATTTTGGTGGTTGATTCTTTTGTCTATTACAAGACTCTGTTAGACATTTGTAACTGACATTGTTACAATCCCCTAACATTCATATTTCTTTCCTCCATAGTGATAAAAATTTTGAATGGGTACAGGATGAGCCAGGTAAAAGTATATCCCTATATCTGTCAACTAAGTGTGGTCATGTGACTTGTGTTATATAGTACAAGGATAAGCTGGAGTGAGGACATCACTTGCAGCTGAAAACCTTTAGGAATCAGTGAGCAATTTTTCATGTTTCCTTCCATCTGCTAGATTAACCAGAGAAGTAAAGCTTCAGTTTGTATTCATGTGTGAGGATTACAGTCACAATTTAACTGAAACAAATTTCAAGAAAGAGCCTTTAGGGTTATTGGTTAGTGGAGAATAGCCTAGCTCACCCTGACTAATAAGAGTATTTTAATTTATACATACAGTGATGTACACTTCTGGATGCCTACCTAATAACCATCCTCTTCCCTCTTCTTCCTTTTTGGCATTGTTTGCTTTTTGCTTTGTAATCTTTTAGAGATTACTAATGCCAGAAAAATCACTTTCCTTGTCATGAGCATACAGACACACAAATCAATCTTGGCCAATAGGAACTGATGAAAAATCTGTGGAGAAGCTTCTGGGAAAGATTTTCTAGACAAATAAGATATTACCATTTCCCATTTTCCCTTTATACTTTTCCCCTTTTCATGCTTTTTTGTATGAGGACAGGGTTCTTGGAACTAGTGTAGCCATCTTGCAAACATGAGAAAAAGGCCAAAAAAGTCATAGAGAGTTGGCTCCATTGTTATGATATCATCAATCTTCCTAAACACCTAATTATGGGTATCATGTTATATGGGAAAAGCATTGTTTTGTCACTTTAAAAGGACATTCTGTGATTTAGAAATGAGAGGGTGCTAGGTTGACATAAGGATACTTCTCCAAAATTTGATATTTCCAGAATGGAATACATTTATATGAAATATTTTCTGACAAATCTCTTGTAATCAAATTATGCTACTCTCTCTCCAAATTCAATAACCTAATTGTTTCAGTTAATGCCCATTCCCTTGATATCAAAAGCTGACTATCAAAACTCAGAAAATGAATAATGTTTCATTATGATGATGCATATGTTTGATATTCTCTCTCTATATATATATGTGTATATGTATATATACACACACACATACACATAGACACACGCCATTAAAATGTAGTGAAGATAAGATATCTATGCTTAAATTTGCATTAACTTTAAGTGTAAATGTTGATTTTAAACCAAGTGCCTTTTATGTCAACTAGATAGTCTTCATGGTATTGAGATATATGTACATATGATAGTTGATATGTTTCATATTCTATATTTGAAGTTTCATTATAAAAATAATATATGAGGAAACCAGAAAATACTTGCTTTTTCCCTAAGGACTATAAAATTCCATGAAAAGTAGCAGTGAGACAGAAGGGAGGGGAGCAGAAAACATGTTTATGAATCTCTGTAGCTTTTTTTTTTTTTTTTTTGCATGGGTAGGCACAGGAATTGAACCCAGGTTTCTGGCATGGCAGGCAAGAGCTCTGCTGGCTGAGCCACCATGGCCACCTTACTCTCTGTAGCATTTACGCCTTTGAATTAAACTTATTTCTAGCTTTTTCTGTATAAAGGCCTCCATACAAGATCCTTCTATGTGATTTAACATTCAGGTTAATCTTAGGAAACAGCAAATATTTCAGAAGCATATAAATAAGTCACAAATAAACCAATACTGAAATGATATTTCATGTTCCATATCTGATGATGGAACATGAAATAAGCCACCCTATTTCCCCAAACACCTGTTTTTAATAATAACTTCGTGAACAGACAATGATGATTGCAGTTTCAGGGTTACTAAGGTCACTCAGAACTGCAGACCCAGCCTAACCTTCTTCCCAGGAAACAAATGAAACCAGAGAATAATACAAGACATTGCAGATCAAGGGTTCATTCTCACACTCATAGCCTGAGAGATTTGCCAAGGTCATAACTAAAAGATCACTCAGTTTAGACTGCTGCATAACCATGAAGCACCATGATTGGGATAGTAACAGATTCAAATTTACCTTTTGATATTCTGTCTTCTGAGATAATATCAGCAACCACTTAATCTACTGGTTGAAGCTGGTAGCAATTTCTAAGATTTTTTTTTCCCCCATTTCCCCTATCCTCCTTGTCACATTTTATCCTTGCACTCTGAAACATCACTTAACTAATCTATTCACTATGAGGCAGGATATGCAACCTGTATTTCTATAATGGTTAAAGATTACAGAAATTGTTTAGTTAAAATAAATATCCTTCAAAAACTGAATCTAGTAAGTATATAGAAATGGGTCCTTGTGCAGAATGAGTTACCATATCACAATTTAGTATAATATAAAATGAGAGCTCCCCTTAATGATATTGTGATGGTTAGGTTCTAGTGTCAGCTTGACCAATTGATTATCATGCCGAGTTGTCTGGTTAGACAAGCACTGGCCTGATTATTGCTGCAAGGATATTTCATCGTTGGTTGATAAACTGGAAGGTGTAATTAGATCATCAGTCAATTGATCGCATCTGTGCCTGATTACATTTGCAACCAACTACGGCATGTCTCCTACAACAAGATAAGCCAATCAGTTGAAAGCTTTGAAGGAGAAGAGAGACTCTTTCACTGCTTCTTCAGCCAGCGAGCCTCTTCTATGGAACTCATCCAGACTCTTTGTTGGAGATGCCAGCTTCCCAGTCTGCCATAAAGATTTTTTTTTTTTTTTTTGCATGGACAGGCACTGGGAATTGAACCCAGTTCTCCAGCATGGTATGTGAGAACTCTGCCTGTTGAGTCAATGTGGCCCACCCTGCCCTAAAGATTTTGGGCTTCTCCATTCTTACAATTGCATGAGAGAACTTTATAAATCTCATATTTACAGATGTCTCCCATTCTGTTTCTCTAAAGAGCCTTCACTAAGGCAGCTTGGTACCAGGAATCTTGAGAAACAGAATCCTAAAAATGGGTTTAAAAATTGGTTTTCTACTCTGACTATACACAGAGGCACTAATGACTCTGTTTTCAATAATCAAAATGGCACTGAGAATCCATGGGGTGAATTGGTAAAAAAGAGATGCAAAGTGTCACCATTAGATCCTGCTAATTGTATTCTTATATGGGGCAGGTCTGTGGGTGATAATGTTTTTGACACCTTTGTGGAGTTTTGTAGCATTAAGAAGTATAATGATGTTGGCTGCTTGTTGTTAGCTATGCTGGATACAGTGATGAGCGAAAGGGATGAGTTGAAGGCTTCAAATTTGCACCTAAATACAGTATGAATGATGTAAAAGTTTCCATGTGTGCCCTGGAAAAACAATCTCCTTGTGGTTGCAGGCTTGAGAGCTCTGAAAACCAGACCAAAGCCTCATTGTGGGAGTAGCAGATTTATAACGTTAACTAAAATCTCAACCCTGCAAGATGTTGGCTGTTAAAGTAATGGCTGTGAATGGAAAAGAATGGGATCCTGAAATGTGGGCTGGTGATATATGGCTTGATAATGATAGGGATGGGGAGACAAGATACCTGGAATCTGCTGAGCCTTTGCTAGATAGACTTATAATGGACTGTCCTGAGGAAAGAGCTTCCTGACCTCCAGCCTGCCCTGAAGAAACAGCTTCCTGGCCTCCAGTCTCCTTATAGGAGTCTGCCAGCCAACCTTCACCTAATAAGATTAACCTTTCACTGGCTGCTAACCCTGTACCCACTTCCCCTGGGGAAACAGCTCCCCTGTCTAGAGCAACTAATCCTGTTCCACCAGATAAAACTGTAAGAGTGCCCTCAGGTGATTAGCTTGAAAGACACTCATTTCTTTTCATGACCCGCCCTCACCAACCTTCTTTTCCTTAAGACCTGTAACTAAACTGAAGTCCCAACAGGCCCTGGAAGGTAAGGTACAAAGTGTGACCCATGAGGAGGTATGCTATACTCCAAAAGAACTGCATGAGTTTTCCGATCTATATAGACAGAAATCAGGGGAATATGTATGGGAATGGCTATTAAAGGTGTGGGATAATGGTGGAAGGAATACAAAGTTGGATCAAGCTGAATTTATTGATATGGACCCACTAAGCAGAGATTCTGCATACAATGTTGTAGTTTGAGGAGTTAGAAAGGACATTAACAGTTTGTTTCAGTGGTTGCCAGAAACATGAATCAAGAGGTGAAGAGATTACCTGAGGTTGAAATCCCAGAACTGTCCTGATATAATGTAGATGAGAGGATCCAGAGGCTTAGAGAGATGGAAATGTTAGAGTGGATTTATTATGGAAGACCTGCTCACAAACCCCAGGAATGTCCAGAAGATACATCTTTCAGCAGAACCTTGAGAAATAAATTTGTGATACTACCTCCATCATCCCTGAAGAGCTCTGTAGTCATCCTTCTCTGTAGGTCAGATATTACTATAGAAACTCCTGTTGCTGGGCTGGAATCCCTAAACACAATGGAGACAATTGGATCGTGATTTGGCAGAAGTCATGTGGTGACAGTTAATCACCATAGGTAAGGTGGTGAGGCCACCATAAGGATAGCAGACTCGAAGCAGGACTCAAAATAATCTGACTCGCAGACACTGGTGGTGTTGGCTAGTAGATCATAGGATATCTAGAAGTAAAATAGCTGGGAAGTCTACCAAATTCTTGTTTGAGCTGTATAAGCAGAAGAATTCTAGGTCAAGTGAATAGAAGTCTAACTTGAGTTGCAAAGACAGAGAATTGTGGTCCCTTAATCATTTCCCAGACTTGAAGCAGTTTATAGACTCAGAGCCCCTAGAATGAGAGGAGAGCTGGGTATTTTGAGGGAAGGACCCTTTTACACTACTCAAAATATACAAGGTTAAAATTTCTACTAGCCTTTCCTAAGGAGACCTACAGCTTTTAACCAGGGTGACTGTGCACTGGGGAAAGGAAATGATCAGGTTCTTTGGGGGTTATTAGACACTGGTTCAGAAATGACACTAATTACAGAAGACCCAAAATGTCACTCTGGTCCATCAGTCAGAATAAGGGTTTATGGGGATCAGGTGATTGATGGAATTTTATCTTAGGTCCACCTCACAGTGGGTCCAGTGGGTCCCTGGACACTTTCTGAGGTCATTCCCCCTGTTCCAGAATGCATAATGGAATCGACATATTCAACAACTGGCAGAATCCCCACATTGGTTCTCTTATTTGTGGAGTGAGGGCTATTATGGTAGTAAAGGCCAAGTGGAAGCCACTAGTACTGCCCCTATCTAGCAAAATAGTAAATCAAAAGCAATTCTGCAGTCCTGGGGGGATTGCAGAGATTAATGCCACTTTTAAGGACTTGAAGGATGCAAGGGTGGTGCTTCCCACCACATTCCCATTCACTTCTTCTATTTGGCCTGTGCAGAAAACAGGTGGACTTGTTAGATGAGTAGATTATCATAAACTTAACCAGGTGGTGGCTCCAATTGCAGCTGCTATTTCAGATGTGGTATTATTGCTTGAGCAAATCAATGCATCCCCTGGTACCTGGTATGCAGCTATTGATCTAGTAAATGCTTTTTTTCTCAATAACTGTTGGTGCAGACCACCAGAAAACAGTTTCCATTCAACTGGCAAGCCCAGCAATATATGTTCACTATTCTGCCTCAGAGGTATATCAACTCTCCAGCCCTATGTCATAATCTTGTCCATAGGGCAAGATTTATCATTTATCTCTCCCACAAGACATCACACTGGTGCATTATATTGATAATATGCTGATTGGACCTAGTGAGCAAGAAGTAGCAACCACTCTAGACTTAATGGTAAGTCATTTGGGGGTCAGAGGATGGGAGATAAATCCAACAAAAATACAGGGGCCTTCTATCTCAGTGAAATTTCTAAGAAGTCAGGGGTGTGGGGCATGTCAAGATAGCCCTTCTAAGGTGAAGGGTAATTTGTTATATATGGTCCCTCCTATGACCAAAAAAAGAGGCACAATGCTGATTTGGCCTCTTTGGATTTTGGAGACAACATACTCCTCATTTGGTTGTGCTACTCTGGCCCATTTGCTAAGTGACCAGAAAAGTTGCTAGTTTTGAGCAGGGTCAAGAACAAGGGGAGGCTCTCAACAGTTCCAGGCTGCTGTGCAAGTGCTCTGTTACAAAGATCCAGCAGATCCAATGGTGCTGGAAGTGTCAATCTCAAACAGGGATGCTGTCTGGAGCTTTTGGGAGGACCCTATAGGAAAATCACAATGCAGACTCTTAGGATTTTAGGGCAATGCCTTACCTTCCTCTATGGATAATTTTTCTCCTCATGAGAAACAGCTTTTAGCCTGCTACTGGGCCTTAGTAGAGACTGAATGCTTAACCATGGGCCACCAAATTACCATGAGAACTGAGTTGACTATCATGTGCTGGGTGTCATTTGATGCACCAAGCCATAAAGTTGGGTGTGCACAGCAGCAATCCATCATAAAATGGAAATGGTATATTTGAGGTATATTTTATATTTCCATCATAAAATGGAAATGGTATATTTGAGGTAGGGCTCAAGCAAGTCCTGAAGGCACAAGTACATTACATGAGGAAGTGGTCCAAATGCCCATGGCCCCCACTCCTACCACATTTCCTTTTCTTTCCCAGACCAGAGTTATGGCCTCTTGGGGAGTTCCTTACAGTGAATTGACTCAGGAAGACAAAACTTGGGCCTAGTTTGGGCCTAGTTTACAGATTGTTCAGCATGATATTCACTTGAGAGTGGACAGATGCAGCACTACAACACCTTTCTGGGGTGTCTTTGAAGGACAGTGGTGAGGGGAAATCCTCCCAGTGGGCAGAACTTCGAGCAGTGCACCTGGTTGCTCATTTTGCTTGGCAGGAGAACTGGCCAGAGGTGCATTTGTATACGGACTCATGGGCTATTGCTAATGGTTTGGTTGGATGGTCAGGGACTTGGAATGAGTATGATTGGAAAATTGGTGATAAAGAAGTCTGGGGGAGAGGTATGCAGATAGACCTTCCTAAGTGGGCAAAGAACTTGAAGATATTTGTGTCCCAGGTGAATCATCACCAGATGGTGATTCACCAGAGGAAG
This sequence comes from Myrmecophaga tridactyla, assembly GCA_004026745.1. NCBI lineage: Eukaryota > Metazoa > Chordata > Mammalia > Pilosa > Myrmecophagidae > Myrmecophaga > Myrmecophaga tridactyla. Next base: position 81,744 of record PVIY010004882.1, on the reverse strand, counting down.
GTTTTAATAATCAAGTGGATAAGATGACTCTTTCTGTGGATACAAGTCATCCCCTTTCCTCAGCTTCTCCTGATATCGCCCATTGGGGTCATGAACAAAATAGGCATGGTTGTAGGGGTGGGGTTTATGTATGGATTCAGCAACATGGATTTCCACTCACCGAGGCTGACTGGCTATAGCCACTGCTGAGTGCCCAATCTGTCAGTAGCAGAGACCCACACTCAGTCCCCTATATGGCACCATTTCTCAAGGTGTTCAGCCTTCTACCTGGTGGCAAGTTGATTACATTGGACCACTTCTATCATAGAAGGGGCAGCAATTTGTTCTAATTGGAATAAACACATACTCTGGATATGGGTTTGCATTCCCTGCACACAGTGCTTCTGCAAAAACTACCACACGTGGACTTATAGAATGCCTTATCTGCCATCATGTTATTCCACACAGCATTGCTTCTGATCAAGAAACCGATTGCACAACAAATGAAGTGCAGGAATGGGCACATGTTCATGGAATTCTCGGTTTTTACCATGTTTCCCATCATCCAGAGGTAACTGGGTTGATAGAATGGTGGAATGGCCTTATGAAGACCCAATTGTGGTGCCAACTAGGTGACAATACCTTGCAGGTCTGGAGAAATGTTCTCCAGAAGGCTGTGCATACTCTGAATCAGCATCCACTCTGTGGTGCTGTTTTGCCCATAGCCAGGATTCCCAGGTCCAGGAATCAAGGGGTAGAAATGGGAGTCACTGTCACCCCTCATGATCCATTAGGAAAATTTTTGCTTTCTGTCCCTGAAACCTTAAATTCTACTGTCTATAGGTCTTATTTCCAAAAGGAGGAGTGTTCCTTCCAGTAGACACGACAATGATTCCACTGAACTAGAAATTAAGACTGCTACCTGGACACTTTGGGCTTCTCATGCCACTGAATCAACAGGCATGAAAGGAATTACTGTTCTGTTCAGGGTTATTTATCCTGATCATCATGGGTAAATAGAACTGCAACTACACAATGGAGGTAAAGAAGAATTTTCTTGGGATACAGGAGATACCCAAGGGCCTTTCTTAGTACCACTGTGCCCTGTGATTAAATCAATGGAAACTGTTACAACCCAATCCAGGTGGAAGTACCAATGGCCCAGAAATTTTGGGAATGAAGATCTGGGTCTTCACTACCCCAATGGCAAAGAACCATGGCCAGCTGAAGTGCTTGCTGAGGATAAAGGAGACATGAAATGGGTAGTAGAAGAAGGTGGTGATAAATATGAACTATGACCACATGACAAGTTACAAAATGAGGACAATGATTATATGAATATTTCCTCCTGTTTTATTATGAGTATGTTTGCATTCGTACATAACCAAATATCTTGTTTTGGTCTTATCATATTACACAGTTGTATTGTTCATATTTAGTATTTAAGTCATTGGATATGAAGTTTAACAGTGAATGTTACCTAAGGACTTGCACCCACTAGAGAGATGTAGTATGTTTCCAGTTCTATGCAGGACAGTTGAGTATTGCTAGGCAAAACATATGTCTTTTATTGTGTTCTATTTGGAAATTAAGTCTGTTTCAAGGTGATGTATATGGCTGCCAAGTTGACAAGGGGTGGACTGTGATGGCTAGGTTCTAGTGTCAATTTGGCCAAGTGATGATGCCCAGAGCCTGATCAGGCAAGCACTGAGCTGACCCTTGCTGCAAGGATATTTTATGGCTGATTGATAAACTAGAAAGTTGTTTTATTAAATCATCAGTCATTTGATTGCATCTGTGGCTTATTACTTCTGAGATCAAGTAAGGCAAGTCTCCCACAATGAGATAATCCAATCAGCTGAGGACTTTTAAGAAAGAAGAGAGATTCTTTTGCTGCTTCTTCAGCCAGTGAGCCTCCTCTTTGGAGTTCATCCAACACTTCATCAGAGATGCCAGCTTCACAGCCTGCCCTACGGATTTTGGGCTCTTCCATTCCCAAGGTTGTGTGAGGTGTATTTTTAAATCTAATATTTAGAGATCTCTCTTATTGGTTCTGTTTCTCTAGAGACCCCTGACACAGATATAAAAAGGGAAAATAAGCTATTTAAAGAAAGGAACAGGGAGATAAAAGAAAATAACTTTCCAGAACTATTTAGGAAATAGGTTAAATAACAATTATTAAATTATCAAGGCATGAAATTAGAAATAAAATTATGCATGGAACTCACAATTGCATCATATTACTTTGTATTTTACTGATATACTAAGTAGATACTTATATATTTACATATTATTTGTTTATATATTATATATTTATATTATAGCAGCATTGAAAATATTTCCCTCCTTTAGTAATTCTAACTAATTAAAGATACTGATTGATGTTGGATTTAACCTACTTAAATTCTTGATTATATTTTTGCAGTTCTAAATCTATTCATACTAACATTGTCACTTTTTTCTTACCCCTGTTCCATAGCAAGGCATTTACTAAATTTCATTTTCCTTTCCTCTCTGACATGAAAGTAGACTACATTTCCCAGACTCCCTTGCAGTTAGAAGATGTGACTACAGAATGAACTGTTGACTAGTCAATTATGTGAGCCATTTCCAGAACGTATGAATGAAAATCTTCCGCATGTGACCCTTTCACCTTTCCCCTGAATTTCATAAGCATACAAAGGGTTAAGAAGAACCCTCTGAGGCTCTAGAAAATGTCAGACCACAAGATGCACAGGGTCTTGACTCTGAATGACCACGTGGAATTTCAACCATCTTCCAGGGACACATACATTAGATTTGACATAAATAAGAAATAGAATTTTATTGTGTTGTGACATTAAGACTTTGGTGTTCGCTTGATATAGCAGCTATTATTTTTTTCCTTAGTTAAAGTAGTACTTTAGAGGAAGCTTTCTAGCTTTATATGAAAGTTCTCCCAGATTTCCAGTATCAACTTCAATTAGAGATAACACTCAACTCCAGCAGATATGGTAAAGCTTTTCAATTGAAAGGAAAACCTGTCACATGTCACAAATGCATTAGTGTAGATTCTATAATATGAATTTAATGTGTATCAAATTTGTTCCATTATAGGAAGATTCCAGTGATCTATAATACTCTACTTGCACTTACTACACAGTTTCAAGATAAGCACAGGAGCCACTTGCAGAATGGATGTCTTTTTATATCACTCTCCTTCAAGGTTTGTCCTGCACCACCCAGAACTACCTGCTTGAGTGTTTGAGGCAGAAACAGCTTCCCTCCTGCTTGTGGGTTTAATCAACATTACAAGTGCTTTCTCAAGGAGACATAAGCTACCCAAAGGGTTTAGGTTTCAGTTAGTTAACCATTTAAATAGCAACATTTATAATAAGCATAGGTAACAACAAACATGAAGGAAAAAGGGTAACTTTTCTCTAACTGTGCAATTTATTGTAACTTTTTAAATTTGACCTCTAGCAGGTGAAAGAGAACAGATAAAAATAAAAAAAAACTTCTCAGGATTTATTTTTGAGAAAGTTTATCCCAATTAAAAAAAATTCATTATTTCTACATACAGCTTGATATATTTCATTTATAATGATAATAAAGTTTATAAAGTATGTGTATCAATTATCTGTCATTGTGTAACAAGGTACCAAAGATTTAGCAGCTTGAGCTACATACATTTGTCATCTCACAGTTTTTGTGGTTCAACAGTCTTGCACAGCTTAACTGGTTCTTCTGTTTCATGGTCTCAACACTATGATCAAGTTCTTTACTAGTTCTTTACTAGGTCTGGGGTTTACCCTGAATGCTCAAAAGGGAAAATTCCACAAAAGCACTAAGGACTCTGGTTCCCATAATCAGAATGACACACCCAATCCATGGAGTGAGTTGGCAAAAGAGGTAGTCAAAATATCACCATTCAATTCACCAAAGTGCTTTGCTTGTACGAAACCAGGCTCTGGGAGATAATGTTTTTGACACCTTTACAGAGTTGTGAGGAAATAAGAGATATAGAGATGTTGGCTGGTTGTTGTTAGATATACATTAAGGAGTGAAACAGATGGGCTTAAGGCTTCAAATGAGAAGCTTAAGTGCTGTCTGACAGATGTAGAAGTTTATATGAGTATCCTGAAGGAAAATCTTATTTTCTATAGCTATAGACTTGAGATCTCTGAAAATCAGACTCAGAATCTTATTGTTAGAGTAGCAACTTTACAACATAAACTGAAACCTCAATGTTACATGGTGTCTGCCATTAAAGTGAGGGCATTGATTGGAAAGGAGAGGGACCCTGAAAAATGGGATGGTGACATATGGATTGATAATGATGTTGGCGGTGAGGTTGAAACCCTAGGTCATGCTGAGTCTTCGCTAGATAACCCTGTAATAGTCTGCCCTGAGGACATAGCTGCCCCACCTCCAGCCTGCCTTGAGGAGTTGGCCACCCACTCCCCCTGAAAGGATTAGCCCTAGAGTTTCACCAGATGAAACTGCAAATGAATGCCCTAAAGCAAATGGCTTGGAAGATATTTCTAATTCTTTTCATGACCCACCCACACCACCCCTCATTTCTTCCAGACCTATAACTAGACTAAAGTCCCAATAGGCCCCTTAAGGTGAGGTACAAGTATCACACATGAGGAGGTACATTATACTCCAGAAAAACTGTGTGAGTTTTCCAATTTATATAGACAGAAATCAGGGGAATATGTGTGGCAATGGATTTTAAAGGGTGTAGGACAATGGTGCAAAGAATTTAAGGCTGGATCAGGCTGAATTTATTGATATGGGCCCACTAAGCAGAGATTCTACATTCACTGTTATAGCTGGAGGGGTTTGAAAAGCTATTAACAGTTTGTTTGGATGGTTGGTTGAAATATGGATCAAAAGGTGGCCAAAATTACATGAGGTTGAAATGCCAGAACTGCCCTGGTATAATGTAGATGAGGGGATCCAGAGGCTTAGAGAGATTGGAATGAGTGGATTTATCATGCAAAGCCTGCTCTTACACCCCAGGAATGTCTGGAGGATGCACCTTTTACCAGAACAGTGAGAAATAAATTTGTGAGACTAGCGCGCCATCATCCCTGAAGAGCTCTGTGGTTGCACTTCTCTGTAGGTCAGATATTACTGTAGGAACTGCTGTCATTGAGCTGGAATCCTTAACTACAATGGGGATGACCGGATCCCAAGTTGGCAGAGCCAGGTGGCAGCACTTAGTCACCAAAAACAGGGTAGACATGTCTATTATAATAGACAGCAAACTCAAAGCAGGGGTCAAAATTATATGACTCACAGAGTTTTGTGGCACTGGCTAGTAAATCATGGGGTACCTAGAAATACAATAGAAGGACAGCCTATTAAATTCTTGTTTGAGCTGTATAAACAAAAGAGTTCTAGGTCAAGTGAACAGAAGTCTAACCTGAATTACAAAAAGCACAGAGTCATGGCCCCTTAATCAATTTCCAGACTTGAGACAGTTTACAGATCCAGAGCCCCTTGAATGGAGGGGAGGCCAGGTCCCTTTGGGGGAGAACCCTGTTACACTGTCACAAATTTATAATGTTAATCTTCCTCCAAGCCTTCCCTAAGGAGACCAACGGCCTTTTACCAGAGTAATTGTGCACTGGGGAGAAGGAAATGATCAGATATTTTGGGGATTATTAGACACTGGTTCAAAAGTGACAGTAATTCCAGGGGAACCATAATATCACTCTGATCCACCAGTCAGAGTGGGGGCTTATGTAGGCCAGGTGATCAATGGAGTTTTAGCTCATGTTCATTTCACAGTGGGTCCAGTGGGCCCCTGGACCCATTCTGTAGTTGTTTCCCCAGTTCCAGAATGTGTGTTTGGAATAGGCATACTGAGCAACTGGCAGAATTCCCGCATTGGCTCTCTAACTCATGCAGTGATGGCTATTATGATGGGAAAGGCCAAGTGGAAGCTACTAGAAATGTTCCTACCTAGCAAAATAGTAAATCAGAAGCAATACCGGATTCCTGGAGGGATTCCAGAGAGTACTGCCATTCTTAAGGACTTGAACGATGCAGGGGTGGTGATTCCCAGCACATCCCCATTCAACTCTCCTATTTGGCCTTTTCAGAAAACAGATGGGTCTTGGAGAATGACAGTAGATTATCATAAGCTTATCTAGGTGGTAACTCCAATTGCAGCTGCTGTTCCAGATATGGTGTCATTGCTTGAGCAAATCAATACATCCCCTGGTACCTGGTATACAGCTATTGATCTGGCAAATGCTTTTTTCTCAATAGCTATTAGTAAGGACCATCAGAAACAGTTTGCTTTCAGCTGGCAAGGTCAGCAGTATACTTTCACTGTCCTATCTCAAGGGTATATCAACTCTCCAGCCTTATGTCATGATCTTGTCTGCAAGGACTTTGATTGTTTCTCCCTCCCACAAGACATCACACTGGACCATTATATTGATGATCTCATGTTGATTGGACCTAGTGAGGAAAAAGTAGCAACTACTCTAAACTTACTTGTAAGGCACTTGCGTGTCAGAGGATGGGAGATAAATCCAACAAAAATACAGAGGCCTTCCACCTCAGTGAAATTTCTAGGTGTCCAGTGGTGTGGGACATGCCAAGATATCCCTTCTAAGGTGAAGGATAAGTTGCTGCATCTGGCCCCTCCTATAACCAAAAAAGAGGCACAATGCCTAATTGGTCTCTTTGGATTTTGGTAACAACATATTCTTCATTTGGGTGTGCTACTCCAGCCCAAGTGACCAGAGAAGCTACTAATTTTGAGTGGGGACCTGAACAAGAGGAGGCTCTGTGACAGGTCCAGGCTGCTGTACAAGCTTCTCTGCCACTTAGGCCATATGATCCAGAAGATCCAATGGTGCTGGAAGTGTCAGTGGCAAATAGAGATGCTGTTTGGAGCCTTTGGGAGGCCCCTATAGGAGAATCACAATGCAGACCCTTAGGGCTTTGGAGCAAAGTCTCACCATCTGCTGCAGATAACTACTCTCCTTTTGAGAAAAAGCTTTTGGCCTGCTACTAGGCCTTAGTAGAGACTGAATTCTTAACCATGGACCACCAAGTTACCATGAGACCTGAGTTGCCTATCATGAGCTGGGTGTTGTCTCACCCACCAAGCCATAAAGTTGGGCATGTGCAGCAGCACTCCCTCATAAAATGAAAATGACATATACGAGATAGGGCCAGAGCAAGTCCTGAAGGCATAAGTAAGTCACATGAAGAAGTGGCCCAAATGCCTATGGTTTTCACTCTTGCCACATTACCTTCTCTTTCTCAGACCAGAGCTATGGCCTCTTAGGGAGTTCCTTATGGCAAATTGGCTCAGGAAGAGAAAACTTGGGCCTGGTTTACAGATGGTTCAGCACAATATGCAGGTACCACCTGAAAGTGGACAGCTGCAGCATTACAACCCCTTTCTGGGGTGTCTTTGAAGGACAGTGGTGAAGGGAAATCCTCCCAGTGGGCAGAACTTCGAGCAGTGCACCTGATTGTTCATTTTGCTTGGAAATAGAACTGGCCAGAGGGCATTTGTATACTGACTCATGGGCTGTTGCTAATGGTTTGGCTGGATGGTCAGGGACTTGGAAAGAGCATGATTGGAAAATTGGTGACAAAGAGGTCTGGTGAAGAAGTATGTTGATAAACCTTTCTGAGTGAGTTAAAAACATGAACATATTTGTGTCCCATGTGAATGCAGACCAGAGGGTGACTTCAGCAGACTAAGATTTTAATAATCAACTGGATAAGATGACCCATTCTGTGGATACCAGTCAGCCTCTTTCCCCAGCAACTCCTGTCGTTGCCCAATGGGCTCATGAACAAAGTGGTCATGGTGGTAGGTATGGAGGTTATACATGGGCTCAGCAACACGGACTTCCACTCACCAAGGCTGACGTGGCTACAGCCACTGCTGAGTGTCCAATCTGCCAGCAGCAGAGACCCACACTCAGCCTCCAATATGGCACTATTCCCTGAGGTGACCAGCCAGCTCTACATGGTGGCAGGTTGATTACATTGGAGCACTCCCTTCATGGAAGGGGCAGTGATTTGTTCTAACTGGAATAGACACATACTCTGGATGTGGATTTGCTTTCTCTGCATGCAATGCTTTTGCCAAAACTACCGCTTGTGGCTTACAGAATGTCTTATCCACTGTCATGGTATTCCACACAACATTGCTTCTGATCAAGGAACACACTTCACAGTAAATGAAGTGCATAAATGGGCACATGCTCATGGAATTCCCTGGTCTTACCATGTTCCCCATCATCCAGAAGGAGCTGGATTGATAGAACAGTGGAATGGCCTTTTGAAAACTCAATTACAGTGCCAACTAGGTGGCAATACCTTGAAGGGCTGGGGTAATGTTCTCCAGGAGGCTGTATATGCTCTGAATCAGTGTCTACAGTATGATGCAGTTTCTCCCATAGCCAGGATCCATGGGTCCAGGAACCAAGGGGTGGAAATGGGAGTGGCACCACTCACTATTACCCCTAGTGATCCACTAGGAAAATTTTTGCTTCCTGTCCCTGTGACCCTGAACTCTGCTGGTCTACAGGTTTTAGTTCCAAAAGGGGGAGTGCTTCCACCAGGAGAAACAACAATGATTCCATTGATCTGGAATCTAAGACTGCCACCTGGTCACTTTGGGTTACTCATGCCCATGGATCAACAAACCAAGAAGGGGATTACATTATTGCCTGGGTTGATTGACCCTGACTATCAGGGGGAAATAAGACTGCAACTACACAATGGAGGTAAAGAAGAGTTTTCTGGAAATATAGATCTCCTAGGGCATCTTTTAGTACTGCCATGCCCTGTGATTAAAATCAATGGGAAACTGCAACAATCCAATCCAGGCAGGACTACTAATGGCTCTGAAACTTCAGGAATGAAGGTTTGGGTCACCCCACCAGGCAAATAACCATGGCCAGCTGAAGAGCTTGCTGAGGGTAAAGGGAAAATGGAATGGATAGTGGAAGAAGGTAGTGATCAATATGAACTACGGCCACATGATCTGTTACAGAAATGAGGACTATAATGCTATTTTGTTCATGTTATATTATTTAAGTTGTAAGATATCAAGTTTAAGAATGAATATTACCCAAGGACTTGCACACTGTTCTAGAGAGATTTAATGCATTTCCAGTTATATGCCGGACAGTTGAGTATTGTTAGGTGAAAGAAAAAATGTGTGTTTTATTGTTTTTTTATTAAGAAATTAGGTACGGTTTTAGGTGATATGTATAGCTGCCAAGGTGACAAGGGGAAGACTGTCATGTTCAGGTTCATGTGTCAACTTGGCCAAGTGGTGGTAAGAACTGTTTGTCTGGTTGGGCAAGTGCTGACCTGTCTGTTGCGATGAGGACACTTCATAGAATCAAGGCATGATCACATCAGCTGCATCCACAGCTGATTCCATTTGTAATCAGCCAAGGGGAATGTCTTCTGCAATGAGTGATGATTAATCCAATCACTGGAAGCCTTTTAAGGAGGATTCAGAAGAGACAGGCTCTCTTCCTGCTTCGGCTGGTAAGCCTCTCCAGTGGAGTTCATTCAGACCTTCCATTAGAATCGTCAGCTTCACAGCCTGCCCTGTGGTATTTGGACTCTGCATTCCCACGGTTACATGAGACACCTTTATAAATTTCATATTTGTGAGTGTTTCCTGTTGATTCTGTTTCTCTAGAGAATCCTAACTAATACAACAATATACAGTTCCTTGCCATGTTGACTTCTGCAACATGGGAACTTACTTCATTGATGCCAGCAAGAGAGAGAAAATCTATAACAAGACGGATCTCACCATCTTTTGTAGCCTAATTATAGAAGTTGCAACCAGTCACCTTTGCTGTATTATATTCTTTAGAAATGAGTCACTAGCTTCATCCCCACAAGGGGAAGGAATTACACAGGAATCCTCTATTTTAACTTGTAGTCACCTTGTTCGTGTTTAGCATATATCTGGTGAACTTTCATGAAATTTCGTTCCAATGACAGTTTAGTTTCCTGAGTCATTACAATGTTATTGTGGTTTGCTTTGTTCTTTGGGTACTTCTATAGCTCCTTCTCATTCCCTTTTTGTACTGGCTGCAGAGGTGAAAGGCATTTGGTTGCATTCTTCCTGTCACTAGATTACCTTCTTGTTGAAGTGAAGAGAAGCTTCTGAGCCTGGCTCTCCATGTCACAGTTGGTGGAGGATAAGAAGACACAGGGCTTCTTTTTGGTTGTTGCTGCTGGTTGACCAAACTGCCCACCATTCAGGTTGTGGAAAAAGGACTGGGAGAACCAAAACTTTTCAACTGCAGGGAGATCAGATAACGAGCTGACCTGGGTTGAAGAGTGGGGATTGGGAGGCCTCATTAGGCTGGACTTCTCTTACCCTGATCCTTTGGCCAGAGAATACAGACATTAATTATGTTTTCAATTTTGCTTTGTTTTCTTGTGCCTATTGGTGGTTCTGGGCTGCAAGCCTCTTATACCCAGCATGATGCTTGACAGTATCAAAAAACTAGATGAAAAATTATCTTGATCCTCAAGATTTACGAATTGTGAGAAAGAAAGATATATTAGCAAGTAATTGCAGATGCAATGTGTAGAGTGGACACTGGTTGTTTTTGTCTGCCCAGCATCAAATTCAACACTAATTCAGAGCTACCAATTCAGCACTAGATCAGGGAAGGAGACGGAACTCACCTAGATAACTAGATATATGTCCAGGACTCTTTGTCGAAGATATGTTAGAAAATTAAACAAAACAAATCATAAATTTTGCCAGGGATGCTGAAAGGATTGCATATAGACCTGTAGCTACTGGCAACCTTCCTGTCCCTTTGTGGGTAAGGCCATCTGAGAATGGATTTGTGCTGGTTTGAATCCATGGTGGACCTCAGAAAAGCCATGTCCTTTAATCCTCATTCAATATTGCTGGCTGGGAGCATTTTGATTGTTCCCATGGAGATCTGATCCACCCAACTGTGGGTGGTAATTTTCGATCAGGTAGCTTCCATGGAGCCCATTTTAAAGAGGATAAATTTTGGAGACAGTCCCTTTTTGAGAGTGATGACAGTCAGAGCCCATGCAACCACAGACCTTTAGAGATAAAAAAGGAATACTTCCCCGGGAAATCTTCATGAAGCAAAAGGCCTGGAGAGAAAGCTATTAGACATTACCATGTTCACTATGTGCCTTTTCAGTTGAGAGAGAAACCCTGATCTTTATTGGCCTTCTTGAACCAAAGTGCCTTTCCTTGATGCTTATATTGGACATTTTTATAGGCTTGATTTAACTGGGACATTTTCTTAGCCTGAGAACTGTAAACTAGCAACTTATTAAATTCCCCTTTTAAAAATTATTCTGTTTCTGGCAGATTGCATTCTGGCAGCTAGCAAACTACAACAGAAGTCAACAAAGAAAACAACAGAATTAAGAATGAAGAAAGTGATAGAAAATTTTGATATATGACTGGATATATATTGGCTTCAACAGTAAGTTACATAAGTCAATGAATGTTCTTTATTGCTACAGCCAATTGAAGTTATTTGTTTTACTGTCACAAGATATTGAAAGAATAAAAGTGTGTTGTGTAACATTCAAACTGGGCACCAACTTGAAAGGTCTTCTGGGAAGACTATACAGAGATCCTCTCGTGAGAGGTCTGTAATGTCTAAAGACAGACTTAGCAAGATTATAGAAACCCAGAGTTTCTGTAAACCTTTTCCATCTTAGCCCAGCCGCCACTTACAATACTGATTTGCATTTGTATAGAGCTTTACTTTCATACAAGTGTTTCCATTTTGTAAATTGATCTTCACAGAAATTATACAAAGATACCTTATGATCACAAGAGTTTATTGCTGTGGTAGGGCCAAAAGTGGGCCACAATTGCCCATCTATAGTTCTAAAGGAGTTAAGTGGATCCTGATTCTTGTGATTCCAAAGTGACTTTCTTTGAAGTCAAGAAAGTCATTCTTGTGACTTTCAACAGCTAATCAGACAAGGGACAATAGTGTTTTGCTGGGGGTCATAATAATGCAATTTAATACCTTACTGAATAAGTAAGGATATGTTCTAGGAGTTAAAATAATCTGATATCAACCTTTATTAATGGGTAGTATATAGACAAGAGGTGATGTGGAGAGACAGACTTTCAATAAAGATGAATGGGCTACCATGATATGAGCAGTGCACAGACTTGAACAAATGCACAGATTTGGCAAGGTGAGGGAAAGTTTTTGAAAAACTGAATGCCTGCTTTGTTTGGAACACAGAGTGTAAGTGAAGAATTATCAGAAATGACTGCCTTGGAGCTTTGTTGTGGAGGGCTATTCTGGGAGATGTGGTCTTAATATATGAGGCAATAGAGCATCCTGGATAAAGTTAATATGGGACATTTGTCATTAAAGCCATGCTCTTGTAGTTTGAAGCTGTTATGTACCCCAGAAAAGGCCATGTTCTTTTAATCCATTCCTATGAGCGCAGACCTATGATGGGTGGGAACTTTTGATTCAGTTATTTCAATTGAGATGTAACCCATCTCATTCAGGGTGGGTCTTGATCCTCTTGCTGGAGTCTTTTATAAGATGATGAAAAACATGCAGAAGCTAAGAGATGAAATTTGTAGAAGCTCATAGAGAAATTTAGAGAAAAATCCGCAGATGGGGATGCAAGAAACCGAAAGCAATGAAACTCGGAAGAGAAGGACCGGCAAATATCATCATGTGCCTTCCTATCTGATCAAACTTGCTGGTAGCCAGTCTTCAGGGAAGTTATTGCCCTGTTGATACCTTAATTGTGGCATTTTAACTGGCTTAGAACTGTAAATTTGTGAGGTAATAAATTCCCATTTTTAAAAAGCCATTCCTTTTCTGGTGTATTGTATTTCATCAGCTTTAGCAAACCAAGCACATCTTCTAGAGAAACTTCTGAATGTGGAGTATAAGACCACAGTAACAGTAACAACAGTGGTTTCTGTAGTGAAAGGGATGAAGTGACAGTGTAACATGGTTAATAATTAATTTACTCAATGTGTAATGGTTAAATATACTCTATGTGCTAGGCACTGGGGCATATGGGTGAAAATGACAGGTGTAGTCATTGTCCTTGATGAATTATGGCCTAAAGAGGATAAGATTTATTAAAAAGACATCACAACATAGTGTGATAAGTGATATAGGGGAATATAGAGTGATATATACATATAATGGAAAAATAAATAAGATGGAGTTGGGGATCTAGGGATCAGAAAAGACTCTGGGGAAGAGAAACTGAATTTGGGTGGCCATATATCCTGGTTTTCCCAGGATAAAAGTGCCAGTTTATGCCTGATCTCCTGGCTTAATTATTAACAGAACCATCTTTCAATCTCAAAAGAATCCCAGTTTGAGCAAAAGATGGCAACCATTGGTTTTAAGTGAAAACAAGGATGAATTGTGGTTATCCAGATAAATAGCTGTAGGTTACAGAATCTTTTAGCATGTGCATAAACTAGGAGGCAAAAGAGAATATCGTATGCACTAATATAGCAATAATATATAATTATTGTTGCTGAAAAATGTAGTATGATTGAAAAACAGGAATTGAAGTTGGCCATTTAGGCTGCCTATAGACCCCAAAAGCCTTGTTAAGGACTCTATACTAAAACAATGGGGAGAATTGAAAGAATATAAAAGATGATTAGATTTTACTTTGTAAATGCTGAACTGATTTGGTTTGAATAATGGATGGCAGGAGTGAGAGTGAAATGGAGGATGACTATGGCAGAAAAACCAGCTAAAACCTTTCAGAGTGATACAGATGACGAGGTCTCTCCCAGGATACTGGCAATTGGATGGAAAACAGGAGAAAAATTTGAAGGCTAATTTATAATTAGAATCAGTGGACATTGGTGGCTTGTTGGAATTTAGGGTTTAAGGATGTGAGAATAATTAAGGATGAGGCACCTTTATAGTTTGAACAATTGAGTGGTTTGTGATGCCATTTATGAGCCAGGAATATTAAAAGGAGGAAGTAGGATATTTTGTGGAGGAGATTATATAAAAGGCCAACAGCCTGAATGTGATAAGTGAGGAAGAACAATACATCACCAAAGGTTTAGATTTTCAAGCTTGGATGATTTAAAAAAAAGTGTGTCATTTATCAAGTCTAAAATGTACAGATTAGTCTGGTTGAAGGTATTTACAGGGAATTGGTTTTTAGACATGGTCTGGATAGTTTAAGGGGGACAAAAGAGGTTTTTGTGGGTGGTTATGTCTAGCAGATCATTAAAAGGGTCCATGTGACTCATAAGAGAGTGAATATGACTAGAGATATGAAGATGGAAGGTATCTTCAGTGAGCTGTTAAAGTCCCACATGTGGCTGGATTTCCAGAGAAATTCTCTGGGCAAGATGCTGGCTGATAGAATTGTCATGGTGATTAAGATCAAGATCAAGGTTAGTTACTATAATTAGAGCAAAAGAAGGAGTTTTGTGTCAGCTCTTATAAATGCTGACGAGAAGTCAATGAAAATTGCACATTTAATCTGGTCACTTCAAATTGAGTGACCTTTGCAAAAACATTTTAAGTAGAATGAAGGGGATAAGACAATATAAATCTTTGAACAGTAAAAGAGTAATGGAAAGTAGAGGCAGAGAATATTAATTAAGTTTCAATAGAATATTTTTCACTCTAAAGTACAGAAAAAATGATTGTAGATTACATAGAGAGCAGAAATGAACTAATATTCCTTATAGAAGCATGGTGTGTGTGCATATTCATTGACAGAGAAAAACCATTGATAAAGCAAAGATTTGAAATAAGTTGAAGAAATTAATTAAAGGAGAAACTTCCACAGTTTAGGATAAAAAGTCTTAGTATTTATAACTCAATAAAGAAAAAGAACAGTTTTTATCTGAGATATAGAAATGGAGTAAACTAAGTTGGTAAAGATATATAGATTTTTAAAGGAGGTAGGTAAAATTGAAGGGAGGAAAAGAAGTGAATAAAATTTATTAAATATCCCTGATGAGTCAGGCACTGCACTAAGTTCTAGCCTCAGTAATGCTTACAAGAAGCCTTGTAATCATAGGTCTACTAAGGTTATCTTAAATACTATAAGAAATAAAAAAGTTTAAATCTTCGTGCTTTTAGGAAGTAAAATTTTACTGCTTTCTCACATCAAGGTAAAATGTGGTCATTTGGAGGACATTCAGGCTCCTTTCCTTGACTATTTGTGGGGTTCTTGGCATTCTCCACTGGATGGTGTATGGCCAATCATTATGACACTTGGCAAAGTAGTAAACTGAGATTTAGAGAGTGCTTTGGCGACTTTCCCAAGATCACATAAGTAGTAAGTTGGATCTGGTCGAACCTGACATTGATTCTTACAGTAAATCAGGGATGTTATCTTCTGCAGGAAGTTAGAATGATGAGCAGAGGTTTGAGAAGTGAGGTTTTGCAATCTATTGGGGAGACAGCAACAAATACATGATGTGGAAACAAAACCATTGCAACTTTCTTGGTTCCAATTAGATCAGGCTTAAATACCCTCTTTCAGGACACTCAGCAGACTTAATTAATTCATTCATTCCTTCAAAACTAATTATTAGATATACATTATCTATGAGACCCTATTCCAGATGGAGCTTCCATTCTGTTTGACAGAGAGAGAACAATGTAACCACAGATGCTGATTCTGGTTAACATATGCTAAAAAATAAAATAATGCATGAACGGATATGGGGTAACTGAAAATTAAAGAAAAAAATCTAAAGATCTAGCACAGGAGCTATGGCTGTTTCAAGAATCTAGATAATAAATTAGTGGACCATGTCTGCAGGGGGCACTACTGGGATAAATGGACCAACCATTTTCAGTCTCTGGAACACTTTGTTTGACACTTGAGTTCTAGGGAGAGGGCCCTTATGAGACCTGTGTTATTTGCCAACACTTGAGTAAGATGCTTAATACAAAATTATACAAAGACTGTAAAAAAATGAGGGCTAATTAACCAAGAAAATTGTAATATAATGAACAGAGAAAATAGAGAATAGGGTCCAATAGAAGCATCAGAGAGCTACAATAGATAAAGAAAATATAAAACTATAATACATACATTCAAAAAGCTATTCCAAAGTTTGAAAACTGCAATGAGGAAAATACATAGAGTGACAGGATAAAGAATAATTGGGGGAGTGGGGAATCAAGACTACATTAGGTGGGGGCACGGGTAGTTCAGTAGTAGAATGCTCACCTTTCTATCTGGGTTCGGTAGATCAGGGTTCGATTCCTGGACCTTGCACCCACTGCCCCCTCCAAAAAAAAAAATAATAATAATAAAAACTGCATTAGGTAAAGTTTAAGAAAAGGTACTCTGATTGAAGTTATATTTAATATGAGTCTTAGGGAGAAGAAATAAGCTAGGGACAAACCTAATGATTAGCGGGAATAATAATTGTAAAGGCCACAAGTCACAGTGGTTTTCAGGAGAAGAAATGTCATTCTTTTTAAAATGTAGAGAGGAAGAGAACAAGGAGGATTGTGTGACATTCAAACCAAGACTGATACTTTTCCCATTCATTCAAGGGACTGTTTTCATTAAAGAGGAGCATATTAACTCAAGAATGTCAAATGAGTGAATTTATTTTTGTTGAAAGGAAAAAAAAAATTCCTCTTATCTTTTGCCTGTTCTTTACCCACCAACTTTGTTTCTACTTGAATTTCCCCATAAGAGAAGCCCACTCAGATATTTCCTAACCATTGATATAAGTGTTCCACCTGCCATAATACCTTGCCAGCCCTGGTGAGTAAGAACTTTTCTGTCTGCAGAGGTAAACTGATCATTGATGGAACAGCTTTCTACCCATGTGGCCTTGGACAAGTAACTTAGCCTATCTAATTTCAGTTGACTGATTTTTAAAGGAAAGATAACAATTTGTAACTCACAGGGTTAATGGAAGGGTTAAATGAAATAGCACACATAAGCATCTACTACAGTTCTAAACAAAGAAAGGCTCAATAAATACCAGTTTTAAAAAGGAGTGTGAAATACAGTAGGCATCAGATGCTCAAAGAGAAAGTCAGCTGCATAGCATTCTGACCTCAGAACAGTTATAAACAGCCCAGCTAGACTTCCGAATTCCTGTTACAACTTGATGACTCTTTGTGTAATCTGGAATTTTAGTTAAAAAGGAAAGTATAAACTCATGTGTCTGTTTCCAATTCTCTGACGATGTCTCAGCCAAAAAGCCTCATCCATTGGATTCCTGTAATGTTTGGTGATACATTGGGATAACTTTGATTTTTTAGAAGTCAAGATTGGATTTTAATCAATTCAGAAATGATTTGAAATAGCTTATGAAAACATATGCAATATAATAAAATAAAAGGTAGAGAAGTAGAAGTACTAACCAGCTAATACATTAATTAAAACTTAATCAGCATTTGTTTCTTTATTCTCATTTCAGCTTGTTCTATTATGAATCAGATTATGGTGAGGAGAAAAAAAAAATAAGGTAAAATAATGACATGAAATCAAGCCAGGAATGATGGAAATGTAGACTGAAAACCATGAGGCACAAGACCAAATGATTAATGGGAAGCAGGCAAATGATATCAATGAATGAAAATCAGAACAACATAATTAAGGTACTAGAGATTTTAGCCAACTATTTCCTTTACAAGGAATAGTTCTAGCCAAGTAATGCCATTCAGGAAAAAGGACCAACTGCTGCCATAATTGCATGTGTGTACATTATATGATTGCATGGTTTTGTTACATTTATGATTATTTAAGCATAGTTCATAAATCAAAACACATTTATGGGACAAATGAAGTCCTGTGGGCAACAATTAATGCTTCCTGCATCCAAACCCTATTCCAATTCCTCATAGTGGGCCTAAATGTTATATCAAAGTTATCATGCAGTTAGTGCATATCACAAAACCTAGTCAGTTATAAATATGAAATATTTACCAAATAAAAGCACACTTAAGGAGAAAAATGACTAAGATTAGATGGAAATTTCCATGAAGGTACCTGGAGAAGACTTTGCATACTGTAATGGGTAAATTCACCATGCACTCCACTACAGACATAACAGTTACCCTTTGGTTCAATTTTAATAACAGCTATGAAGGTAGAGAGTAGGCACTAGCGACATTGGAAGGGAAAATATATATTCAATTCCAAACATAAAATGACAGATTCTCAATTTTCATAAAACTTAAAAGACAATGAAAATTTCTTAATTTCTTACTTAATTTACAGTTGTTACACATGCTTTTCTAAGATCCATAGAACTGAAATATTTTTAAGTGTAAGACTGAATTTTTCTTTTTAACTTGTCATGGAAAATGAAAGGTTTTGAAATGAAGTAAAATATCATTCGGAATTGTTTGCATTTGTTATGTAAAAAGCCTGCCTAAAATGCATAAAAGTCTACAGGACAATACATCATAAGATACTATAAATTTAATGAATGCTACTAGAACTGCTAACACTTCTAATATTTTGAAATTTCATGGACTGGTAGAACTGCAACATTTTGCTCATAATTTCATATTAATGGCTTAAATTTTCTTGGCTTTAAAACCCTGACATAAATTGGACATACTGAATTTAGATTATATTGCTGCTGCATAAATATTTAATTTAGATGAACTCCTTAATGCTTTAATATTTCTGGCCCATTTGGTCCTAAGTGTTTTTTGCCCAACTTCTAAAGCCTAATATAACTTTCCAGGAGGTAATAAAATACAGATTGCAGAGAGAATGTACCTTAAAATATTAGAGAATGCATTTTGAAAATAATCTTGCATGCTTGAAATATGATTTGTCAAATCTTCCTTGGAATGTAGTTTAAGTAAGTTGAAGTTAAATTCTTTCTTCATTAAGATTATTCTATATTTTTAAAAACTTATTTACCATAAATGTGTGGAAATCAATTGCTTATGTTTTTGTCTTCCACTAAAGTGTAAGTTTCAAAAGGGCAAGACCAGCTTTTATATATTTTTGAATGCCTAGCAACTTTTATAGCACATGGTATCTAGTACTTGGTTAATATATATTAAATAATTCATTTAGCAGTATTTGTGTGTGTGGTTGAGGCAAAACTTTTATCTTTCAACTTATAATTGTGCTTAACCTTTCTTCTGGGATTCCTCACTCCAGGTAGTTTTTCCAACTAAGGATAAGATTTCCATAGTCCAATGAAAGCACTTATATTTTTGAAATATTAATTAAGCATGTGGTCTGTTCACTTTTACATTTTACTAATTTTTTTTTTGTTAATCTTCCTTTCCTAGATATTTTTGTTTAAATAGAGTGGTCTTACACTACTGTTTTCTTGTTAAAATTTCTGTTGGAGGGAAAATCAACTGAAATATAGAATGGAATAGCTAAAGAAAATAAGTGAATTACTGTGAGTTCCTCAAGTTCTTCCAATAGGGCCAAAGTTATTTTGTAATGGGTAAAAGCCGCTTAGCACTGCTGCAGCTATCGGCAATAGGTGTCTTTACTTAAGGAAAATTTTAAGAGCAAAAATACTCTTCTTATACATTGTGAATTCCATAAAGAAATAAGACAAATCCCCTCTTTTCTCTTCCTCTTTTTCTGAAGAGCCAAATACAAGAAACAAAAAGTTGCTATATAAACAGAAAAAAGTAGGATTTGTATGTGCGACTTGCAGCTGATTAACTCTAATACTAGATATGCATTCAGAAGGAAACTTCTGAAATGGTTATCAAATACGAATCCAAACAGAAGGAGTCCTATTAAAGACAGTGATATCTTTAGAAAATGGGAGGAGGCAGGGTATTTTATTCCAGTAGACAAAGTGAATGAGGTGGGATTAATTGTGTCTTTAAAGCACTGTCCTTGCTTCTGGATGGTCAATGGCTACCAGCATTACATGATGGGAATGATGTGGAAAAATGTACCTGCCCCCATATTTCTCTTTTGTCAGCCAATCATTTGTGAAACTTTGATAACTCTACTTTGGAAAGTTCTACTTTCTCCTGAAATCATATAGGGTATTGGATAAAATTCAGATGTTTACTTTAATTTCTTTCTTTTTTTTTTAATACATGGGCAGGCACCGGGAATGGAACCCGGGTCCTCCGGCATGGCAGTTGAGCATTCTTGCCTGCTGAACCACCGTGGCCTGCCCCAGGTGTTTGTTTTAAAGGCTAACACTTAAAGCCTCACTTTCTCTTTTTCATTTAGATTGGAGAACTGCAAAGTATGAACTTACCACAGGTCTCCAGTTGCCTGAACAATTCTGGTTTATGCAGCTGTAATTATTTATGCATCAACTTATACTCTCAAAATTGTCTCTATTCGGAGATAAATTATATGATGATCTTTATTAAAAGGACATTTTAAAATGGAAATTTGTGTGTGACCAATGGGAAAGTTCTAGAGACAAGATATGGATCTCTCAGCGCTAGATTATGAAAGCCTTCATAATTGGCAATTCTAAGCAGCAGCAGAAAACAGTGAAGCTGAGGAGCAAGAGAAGAAGTATGGAAAATATAGAGATGGGCACTCTTCCTGTAGGGGAGAAGTCTGAGACAAGAAAGGTAAATGAGTTCACCTAAATCTTGTGGCTAGGTGGGACCAACTATAGTAAAATAACTTCCTTTGGTAAAAGCTTTAAAAAAGAAAAATTTATAATAAAATAAATTAATTGATTTTCTTTATTAACATAAAGATATTTTAATTAAAATTAAATCCTCACTTTGGAAATTTTAGATAATATAGAAGTAAGAAAGAAAATACAAATTAATCAGAATCCCAATAACCCTTAAGTTTTTAAGGATTTTTTTTCTTGAGGGTGAATATATATAATTTTATATATTTCTTCCTTTATCCTAAGCCCCTGATGCTTGCTTTTTTGAAAGACCTGTTTAAAACTGATCTAATATTATTTTGAGCAAAATATTCTATGATTCTGTACGTTCTGGTACTCTGAGTGTTGCTAATAGAAGATGCCCCCTTAAGAAATAATGAAACAGTACCTTAAGGAGTTTGGGGGTTGCAAAATACATCTAAAACTTAGCTTGTTGTGCCTTGTCTAGAAAGCTAATAGGTTCTTAAATTTTGTTGGAAGCTGGCAGCTGGGAAGACAGGAGGCAGAGAGAGGAAGAGACCAGAAACATGGCAGGTTTCCCAGTTAAAGGGAAAGAGTCAGCCAGAGGAATTCCCTGTGGCAGCAACGGCTGAGGGATTCTGAAGAACAGAAATGTTTAGCTTTAAAATAGAAATCTATGTCTTAGAGCTGAATTTTTTTCCAGTTTATCTCAACAGTTTATTTAAAATCATCTATTAACAACAGCCTTACGTTTGTTCAGTGAAACTGTGGAAAACTAACTGATTTGAATGTGATAGGAGTAGGGTCTTACTATCATCCATCTTGGGGAGTCTACATGATGATCTATAGTAAAGAGAAAGAAGACCAAAAAAACATCTAAGGGTACTGGGGAGAGATGTGAAAATGCTCTATTTTCACATTGTTATGCATTATATAGATAACACCTTTTTAGTTTGTGGTGTATTAGATTGGCTAGAGGGAAGTACCTGAAACTGTAGAGCTGTGTTACAGTAGCCATGTTCCTTGAAGATGATTGTATAAAGATAAAGCTTTTACAATGTGACTGTGTGATTGTGAAAACTTTGTGTCTGATGCTCCTTTTATCTATGTATGGACAGATGAATAAAAAATATAGATAAAAATAAACAAATAAAAGGGGGAAGAAAGGATAAAATAAATTGAGTAGATTGAAATACTAGTGGTCAATGAGAGGGAGAGGTAAGGGCTATAGTATATACGAGTTTTTTTCTTTTTTATTTATTTTGCTGAAGAGATGCAAAAAGCTGACTCAGCAGGGTGCTTTGGAGATGGACAAGAACTAGATGTCTTTTATCCTTAATCTATTGGAGAATGATAACTCCCAGCATTCAAATTCTAGCTCTCTATTTAGTAGCTATATGATCTTTGACTAATTTTATAAACTCCAAAACCTGTTTGCTCACCTATAATGTTGGGATAGTAAGAAAACCTACTGCACAGGTTTACTGAAAAATTACTTGAGATGATCCAATTTAAAAATATATATATTTATTTTAAACCTTAACAAACAAGCATGCAAACATTCCTGACATACAAACATTCTATTCATGGTATGCAATCAATGGCTCATAATATCATCACATAGTTGTGTATTCATCGCCATGATCTTTTTTTGAACATTTGCATCTCTCCAGCAAAATAAATAAAAAAGAAAAAAACTCATATATACCATGCCCCTAACCCCTCCCTCTCATTGACCACTAGTGTCAATTTATTTTATCCTTTCCACCCTCTTTTATTTGTTTATTTTTATCCATATTTTTTATTCATTTGTCCATACATAGATAAAAGGAGCATCAGACACAAGGTTTTCACAATCACACAGTCACACTGTAAAAGTTTTATCTTTATACAATCATCTTCAAGAAACATGGCTACTGGAACACAGCTCTACAGTTTCACATACCTCCATCTAGCCAATCTAATACACCACAAACTAAAAAGGTGATATCTATAGAATGCATAACAATAACCTCCAGGATAACCTCTCAACTCTGTTTGAAATCTCTCAGCCACTGACACTTTATTTTGTCTCATTTTTCTCTTCCCCTTTTTAGTCAAGAAGGTTTTCTCAATCCCTTGATACTGAGTCCCGGCTCATCCCAGGAGTTCTGTCCCACATTGCCAGGGAGGTTCGCACCCCTGGGAGTTATGTCTGACATAGAGGAGGGAGGCAGTGAGTTCACTTGTGTATCAGTTTAGAGAGAGAGAGAACGAGATGATCCAATTTAAAGCATTAGCCCCACAACTAACATATGTTTAGAACACTGTAGAAGTTAGGTAATAGTTTTAGCAGAAGGATATTATTTTTGAAATCTGTTTTGTTCATGTATTCACCTGACTTGTAACAAAATCATTATCCAATATCACTGAATATTGTTTGAAGTCATAATTTTTAACATTTGTTAGTTTGCTCTATTGGATCACATGCTTAAATTAACCATCTCTTCTTTTTTTCACTATTTATGTTGTTTCAAACTCATAAAAGATGATGAGAGACATCCACATTGAAAACTTGATATGCTATTTTGATGACTTAGGAAAAATTCATTGATTCCTAGTCCAGGACATCAAAACATACAAACATTTAAAGCTTCTTCATGCATGGCAACTTACCCTGCAGCAAAAGAATAGCAATTACATCAATTTTAATTTTGTTGTTTTAATTTGCAAGTAAAGCACCATCTCAGAGTAGCTAAACAATAAGAAAAAAAATAGAGAGAAATGCCAAAGGTAGAGCAACTTCCAATGTTGGTTGATGAGAAGGCTCAGAATCATTAAGAACACATGTTCTTTCCATCTCTTCTTTCTCTTTCTCTTGTTATTGACATCAAACTCAGACCCATAGCAATATGGTTGCAGTTTCCTGTTTCTCATGTAGACACATCAAGGCCTAGGGTCTCCTTCATACAAATGAAAAAACTACTCACAAAAGCCAATACAGATTTCTTTGGCCATTGATCAGATTGATCACATGCCCATTCCCAACTGTGCTGGTTTGAAATGATGTATGTACCCTAGAAAAACTATGTTTTAATCCTAATCCCATTTTGTAAAGGTAACTGTTTCTTCTAATCACTATTCAGTATTGTATGCCTGAAACTGTAATTAGATCATCTCCCCAGAGATATGATTTAATCAAGAGTGGTTGTTAAGCTGGATTAGCTGGAGGCATGTTTCTACCCACTTGGGTGGGGCTTGATTAATTTTCAAAGTCCTATGAAAGAGGAAACATTTTGGAGAATGAGAGAGGTTCAGAGAGAGCAGAGCAGAACAACATAGCCACGAGAAGCAGAGTCCACCAGCCAGTGACCTTTGGAGATGAAGAAGGAAAACGCCTTCCAGGGAGCTTCATGAAACAGGAAGCCAAGAGAGAAAGCTAGCAGCTGATGCCATGTTCACCATATGCCCTTCCAGATGAGAGAGAAACCCTGACTGTGTTCACCATGTGCCTTTCCAGATGAGAGAGAAACTTTGACTGTGTTTGCCATGTGCCCTTCCACCTGAGAGAGAGAAACCCTGAACTTCATCAGCCTTCTTGAACCAAAGTATCTTTCCCTGGATGCTTTAGATTGGACATTTCTATATACTTGTTTTAATTGGGACATTTTCTCAGCCTTAGAACTTAAACTAGTAACTTATCAAATTCCCCTTGTTAAAAGCCATTCCATTTCTGGTATAAAAGCTAACAAACTAGCACACCAACCAATCCCTGTACAACAATTTGTAATACTATAATTGACTGGACTAGTCAGGATGAACTAGATAGAAACAGATCTTCTAAAAATACATAAGGAATATTGTACAAAATGAAAGCATCTTGACCAGCAATATTAGCTAATAATCATTATTTGGGGGAATCTATGAACTGACAGTAAATTAAAATGTGAAAATGAATGTACAGAGAAGTGAAATTTAATATCTCAATGGGATTATCCTCAAGCTAAAAAGGTCTCACACTGTTTTTCTTGGATTATTTTGCTGCTCATTGTTTTATCTGAAGGAAGCCCATTGAACAGTTGATTCACTGGAGTTGACCTGGTATAACACTCTTTTTACACAAAAGTTTCTCTGCTGTAATGCTCTGTGAAGTTATACACTGTGGCCAGTTGTGATCCTGAAACAATGCAAAGAAACTACTCACCCACTGTTCAAAGGAGTTAAGATGACACATTTGTATTTTAATTTTGAAAAGAATCATTTCTCCTGATGGCTAATTATTAACTTTTAAGTGGGGGCTGTGCAAAGTGCAATTAAATATCTTTACTTTATTGAATGCATACGTTGCCAGGAAATATGATTCCACATTAAAGGATTTCACAGTTTTGCTGACATCCAGAACTCTTTGTTCTGGGTTTCAGGTCTCCTCCCCACCAGGAAATTGAAAAACTCCCTTATTGAGGCTCCATGCTTCCAAATTCCTTGATGTGCTTCACTGCACAGAATAAACATTCAGGTGACTTACAAGCTGTTTTTCTCTCTTTTTCCCTTTTACCTAAATGTCGAGAAGATGTGATGGCCCAGCAAGATTGTTTAAACAAGTGCACCCAAACATTATACGTGAAAGGTTGTAACTACATATTCACACTTCTATCCAAAATTTCAATTTGTCTTGTGTTTACATTTAGCCCTGGAATTGGATAATAGAATCTTTAGAATCTTTGGGTTTGATAATACATAATATAAAAGCTGTAGCCTTTATTAAATCAACCCCTCACAATTTGGCTAGATGTTTCTTCTCTCCTCTCTTAAAGTCTCCATTTTCCTGCACTGTGGCATTTAATCACATTACATTGGTGATGCGTACGTCACACATTAAATTATGATTTCCTTAACAGCTGGGCCAACATGTTTCAGCATTTGCCTCACCCACATATCTCTTGGACAAAAGTGCTCAGTAACATACATTGAATAATTGAGAAAATTAATTAAAGACTAAAAAGCCATGCTTCTGGGCGGCTGCCGTGGCTCAGCAGGCAGAGCTCCGACCTGCCGTGCTGGAGGTCTGGAGTTCGATCCCTGGTGCCTCCTGCCCATATGCAAATTAAAAAGAAAACAAAAACAAACAAAAAAAAACATGCTTCTCTGACGTTTACCTACACCAGAAGAGCAACTCATTTAAATCATTTATTAGGAATAAATGGGGAAAATATTTATTTTAAACATTGTGTTACCAAAATTTTTGAACTTGAAACACCATGTGGTTGAAACAACTATGAAAGGAAGAGCAAAAGAAAAACAGCCTTAGGCTTTCTAAACAATATTGAAAAAAAAATGAATGAAACAAACAGAGAGGAACAAGACATAAATTTTAGTCCATGTACATAACCAGGACCTAACTTTCTCAGATCCCAAAAAGTTATAACTTACAAATCGTGTGACTATAAATTATATTAAAGATCATAGGATTCTTTTTTTCTAAGAATCATTAAATGTTAAGGCTCAGTAGATTTTTGGATATCATCTAGTTCTGCCTTTCATTTTATAAATGAAGAAGCAGAATTCCAGAGATTTGGGATAATTTGTGAGGAATTATCTCCTGGACATGAAGAGAGGAATTCATACACTGAATAATGAAACCCAAACAGATTGTCTCATGACTGAAAACATTTTAAAATAAGATCAGTAAATATTGTATCTTCAGACCATTAAGATTGTTTTTTAAGAAAGGGATGCCACTGGTGTTTGTTTCCTTAAAGCAGGGTACTTAACAGGGAGAAATTTTGCCCCTCAGGGGGCATCTAGCGATGTCTAGAGACATTTATAATTATTACAACTGTGTGTGTGGGGGCTACTGGCATCTTGTGTATAGATGCCAGGGATCCACACATCCTACCACACACAAGGAAGACCCTCCTAACAATATATCATATGGCTCTAAATCCCTCCCAACAAAATACTATATGGCTCCAAATCAAAATTGTGTTGAGGTTGGGAAACCCTGCCTCTATCATTACCCAGTTGCAAAGGACTAGGTGGCAGCATAGGTCGATAGACAGCATATTGCTAGGTTTACTTGACAGTGCATAGCATTGCATGTACATCCAGCTTAGTTATCTGCAGCATGGTAGGGCTGTGTGTCCAGAGAAAGTGGTCCACAAGGTTAGTGTACAGGAATAGAACGACTTCCCTATTGTGCTAACAAGGATATTGTTATAAAGTCATCTCTCTATGGATGTCTTGTCCAGGGAGGAGAACCTGGCTGAAGAGCACACTGTCCTGAATGGATAAATGGTAGAAAGAATTGAAATGAAATGATGGAAACTGAATTCTATCAGTAGTCAAGATTGCATCTGCTGTTTCCTCTGTTAGTACTGCTTTGCTCCCTCATCTTCCCATTCCTCCTTCTTTCTTGGCATAAATGTGTCAGCTCAAATGATGCCTGCCATTTTTTCCTGACCTCTCCATTAATTGGCCCTTGTCTCTTTTATTACTCTATTATATAATTAATTGCTTTTACCATTTGAAATGATAATTTCTTCATGTATTTGCTTTTTAATTGTTTGTGTTTTCCCTCTACCAAATCCACTAACAGAAATATCTTTGGTGGAGCAAATGTTTTAGACTTTTCTTACTATTACATTTTCAGTGTTAGTGGAAATTTTTCAATAAAGCGTCTGCAGAAACCAATCAAAAAACATTTATTGGGTGTCTACTATATGCCAAGCACTTTTCTAGTCATGAACAAAACAAGTGAAGATGCCAGTGGTTATAGAGCTCATGGGTGAATAAATGAATGAATTAATGAATCTATCTAGAAAGCATAGGTAGTGGTAGCAAAGAAGAAATAATAGACTTTCCCAATGATGAGGTAAGCCCAATAGAAAGGCATAAAAAACAAGTAATAAGGGGTTGCAGTTATGACTGGGTATATAAATTCAGGAGGCATCAGGGTGTTGCTGTTAAAATGACCCCAGGGCAACTAGAGGGCCACCCGCCTCATTGATGAAAATAGTTACATATGCCATTGATAATAATTGATAGTGCTAATTAGGTCTACTACTGCAATTAAGCATTGAAATAATATGCATTTACACTTATTTAAGGATAATTATTTTACATAAGTTCAATCTGATCATCTTAAACAGAAGTAAAAGAGCTAAATAGCATATCCTTATTATATGTATGAGGAAACTGAGCCTAACATAAATGAAAGAACTTATCCAACGTTACAAAACTAGAAAAATATAAAACATGGCCTGTATGCAATATGTTTTGTCTTTGCTTTTCTGTGATCTGGAGGCTCTTTGCATTACTCTTTTATCAAAGATTTTGGGATTAGATGGGTTCTTGAAAAAGGTGATTATAAAGTTTGACAGGGTAGAATAAATTATAAGTATACTCAAAAGTAGATAAACTGTGGACATGTTTTTTAAATAACCTGTATGCCTGAAAGCACTTCTTTCAACGAAAATTATTTTTTCCCTTTATAACTGTCATTTTGAATTTTTCTGCACCATCTCCAACATAAGAAAACTTTAATTTCTTTATATCATATAACATTAGAATGTGAAAGAACCTTCGTGATCGTAGACATTTATTTACCTCACATGCCTCTCTTTCCCAAGATAATTAGAGGTTGCTATAACCAAAAGCATATAAATAACAAGATCAATGAAACCAAAGAATGTAAAAAAGAAATAAGAACTATGGAAAGAAGGAAAATATTTTTAAAATAAAATTATTCTTGTCATTGGGATTAAATATCACAGTCACCCCATGAACCAGAAAATTTTATGTAGTTTCCTTATGTAAAAGATTGAAGCATATCAACCAATTCTTTAGTGGATATACTATTTTCCTGGTGATAGATTTAAAAATGAGTCTTACTTAGAGAAGAAAATCATTTAGTTAATATTCTAAGATCATAGCTTGATTCTTTTGGACCAAGAGTTCAGTTACATGCAGGGACGATGGTGTTCATTCACTCATTCAAGGATTCAAATAACTGTTATTGACTTTGTATTCATTCCAGTAATATAGAAAACAAGCAGGTCCCTGTTTTTGTAGAATACGATAATGGTTAAAAAGGACTTGTACATTAATAGTTCTATGCAATAATACAGGCATATGTCAGCAATTCCAGAAATATGGAGGTGCAGCATTTAACTTTCTGACTTAGGATTTCAGGGAAGGATTCATGAAAGGTGGTAAATTTTGAGTAGTTTGAAAAATAAATTTCCTGGTTGATATTTGATGTCTAAAATCTTCAAATCACAGGAGCATCTCAGAGAGCAGGCAGGATGATGTTTGGCAATGTAGACAGTGTTTTATATACTATACCAAGGATTAAATATTTGGGTTTAGGGTATGAGGCACCATAAAAGAGTGCTAAGCACAAGGGAAAAAGGACCAGATTTATATTTTAGAAAGTCAACTTTATATTTTTGGATGCTTAAGCTATTTCCTACATTTTCCCCCCTATGTTTTTAAAGAATAAAAAAGTAAACTATATCCCCAGTAAAATGTTTTGAACATCAATATATGTTAGGAACAGCATTAGATAATGATAAAGAACTGAAAAAGATAAAAGTATTCCCTCTCCTCATGGAGTTTATAGACTACTGAAGAGTGAAATGAAAAATTTTAATAAATATTTTAGTAAATAGTTACAACAGTGCAAGGGAGAAACAGAACTGTAAAACAAGGGAACTTAACTTGACAAAGAAGACTTTCCTGAGAAAGGGATGTTTCAGTGGACATGCAAAGGATGAGTAGAAGTTAGCTAGGTAAAGAGAGGGTTGGCAAGAAATAGAGAAGGCAGACAGCATGGCTTTCTAAAAGGTCCCAGAGAAGTAAAGAGAGAGAGGAGAAAAAAATAGCCCAAGATGAAAATGGTGAGATAGCAGAGGCTGGATCAGAAAGATTTTACAGACAGACCCTATTAAAGACTTCAGTACAGTCTAAAGATATTCCTTCCTCCCTTCCTTCCTTCCTCCCTCCCTTCCTTCCTTCTTTCCTTCCTCCCTTCCTCCCTTTCTCTCTCTCTCTCTGTCTCTCTGTCTCTCTCTCTCTCTCCTCTCTCCCCCCTTTCTCTCTCTGTATCCTCTCCCTCTCCCTCTCATTAGAGATGCCATAGGTTTATAGAAGAATCATGCATAAAATATAGGATTCTCAGACACCACCCCTCCACCAACACACTGCTTTGGTGGGATCATTTGTTATAATCAATGATAGCACATTTTTACAACTGTACTATTCATTGAAGTCCATTGTTTAACTTAGAGTTCACTTTTGGAGTTATGCAGCTCCGTGGATTTTTTAAAAATTTTATTCTGTTACCATATATATAATCTAACATTTAAATTTCCCCATTTAATTAAAATCAGGTATATGTTTCAGTGCTGTTAATTATGTACGCAATCTTGTGCTATCATCACCACCTTCCATTACGAAAACATTTTCGTCACTCTAAACAAGAACCATGTACATTTTAAGCCTTAATTTCCCATTCCCTATCCCCATGCCATCCCCTGGTAAACTATATTCCAGTTTCTGACTTTACAAGTTTTTTTATTCTAATTGTTTCAAATTAGTGAGATCATGTAATATTTGTCCTTTTTGGCCTGGCTTATTGCACTCAACATGATGTATTAAAGTTTCATCCATATCATTGCATGCATCAGGGCTTCATTCATGCTTACAGCTGAATAATATTCCATCATATGTATATACCACATTTTGTTTATCCATTCATTGGTTGCTGTTTACCCATTCATAGGTTACTTCCAACTTTTGACAATTGTGAGTAATGCCTCTATGAAAATTGGTGTGTAAACATCTATTTGAGTCCCTCCTTTCATTTCTTTTGAGATATGCCTGGTAGTGGGGTTGCTGGATCATATGTAGTTCTAAAACTTAGCACTGCCAAACTGTCTTCCAGAGTGGCTACACCATTTTACTTTGCCACCAGCCATGAATGAATATTTCTATTTCTTCACATCCTTTCCAGCACTTGTTGCTTTTCATGTCATTAGTAGAAGCCATTCTAGTAAGTATGAAATGGCATCTTGTGGTTTTTATTTGCATTTCCCTGATAGCTAATTATGTTGAGCATTTCTCATGTGTTTCTGGCCATTTTTATTTCTTCTTCAAAGAGATGTCTGTTCAAGCCTTTATGTACGCAATCTTGTGCTATCATCACCACCTTCCATTACCAAAACATTTTCGTCACTCTAAACAAGAACCGTGTACATTTTAAGCCTTAACTTCCCATTCCCTATCCCCATGCCATCCCCTGGTAAACTATATTCCAGTTTCTGACTTTACAAGTTTTTTTTACAATTTTTAATTGGGCTGTTTATCATTTTTTGTTACATTGAAGGATTTCTTTTTATATTCTGGGTATTAATCCTTTATTGGAAATGTGGTTTCCAAATATCTTCTCCTATGATGTTGGTTGTTGCTTCACTTTAGTGATAAAATCCTTTGAGGAACAAAAGTTTTTAATTTTGATGACGTACCATTTATCTATTTATCTGTTTTTGCATGTGCTTTGGGTATAAAGTCTAAGAAATCATTGCCTAACTCAAGATCCTGAAGATTCTTCTCCATATTTTCTTCTAGGAATTTGATAACTCTAGCTCAAGTACTTTGATCCATTTTGAGTTACTTTAGGTATATGGGTAGGATAGGGGTCCTCCTTTACTTTTTCACATGGCAATCCACTTTTCCCAGCACCATTTTTCAAAGAGACTATCCTTTCCCAATTGAGTGATCTTCACTACATTGTCAAAAAACATTTGGCCCTAAACACAAGGGTTGATTTCTGACCTCTCAATTCTATTTCACAGGTCTATATGTCTGTTCTTGTGCTAGTACCATGCTATATTGATTATTGTGATTTAATGATAAGTTTTAAGACCAGAAAGTGTAAGTCCTCCAACTTCATTTTTTTTTAAGTTGGTTTTAGCTATTTGGGGTTCCTTATTCTTCCATACAAATTTGATGATTGGCTTTTCCATTTCTGCAAAGAAGGTTGTTGGAATTTTGGTCTGGATTGCATTGTATTTATAAATTGCTTTGGGGAGTTTTGACATTTTAACAATATTTTGTCTTCCAATCCATGAACATGAACTATTCTTCCACTTATTTAAGTCTTTGATGTCTTTCAGCAATGTTTTGTAGTTTTCTGTGTACAAGTCCCTTACATCCTGGTTAGATTTTTATATAGATGGATATTTAATTCTTTTAGTTGCCAGAGTGAATAGAAATTTTTTCTTGATTTTTACTTCTAATTGTTTGTTGCTTGTATATAAAAACCCTACCTATTTGGGGATGTTGATCTTTTACCTTGCCACGTTGATGAATTTATTTATTAGTGCTAAGAGTTTTAATGAGGATTTTTCAGGATTTTTTGCATATAGGTTTATATCATCTATAAATAGGGAAATTTTTACTTCTTCCTTTCCAATTTGGATGCCTTCTATTTTTTTTCTTTCTTAAGCTAGCAAGAGCTTCCAGTACAATGTTGAATAACAGTGGTGACTGTGGGCATCCTTGTCTTGTTCCTGATCTCAGAGATAATGATTTCAGTCTTTCAACATTAAATTGAATGTTCCCTGTGGGTTTTTCATATATGTCCTTTATAACATTAAAGAAGTCTCCTTCTTTTCTTAGTGTTCTAAAGTGTTTTTCATAAGAAAGTGTGCTGTATGTCAAATGCTTTTTCTGCATCAATTGAGCTGATGTGTTTTTCCTTGATTGTGTTTATGTGGTGTAGTACATTAATTTTCTTATGTTAAACCAACCTTGCATACAAGGGATAAATTGCACTTGATCACAGTGAATAATTATTTTAATATGCTGCTGGATTTAGTTTGATAATATTTGGTTGAGAACTTTTGCATCTATATTCATAGCAGATATGGTCTGTAGTTTTCTTTCTTTGTGATATTTTTATCTGGCTCTGATATGAGGGTGATATTAGCCTCATGGAATGAGTTAGGGATTGTGCCATGCTCTTCATTTTTTTTTTTAATAATTTGAGTAGAATTTGAATTAAATCTTCTTTGACTATTTGGTGGAATTCCCATGTGAAGCTATCGGGTCCTGGGCTTTTCTTTGTTGGGAGGTTTTTAATTAGTGATTCAATATCTTTGCTAGTAATTGGGTTGTTGAGTTCATCTGTTTCTTCATGAGTCAGTGTAGTAGTTTGTGTGTTTTTAAGAATTGGTGCATTTCATTTAGAGTATCTTATTGGTATAAAGTTGTTCATAGTATGCTCTTATACTCTTTTTTTTTTTTTTTAATTTGCATATGGGCAGGAGGCACCAGGGATCGAACTCCAGACCTCCAGCATGGCAGGTCAGAGCTCTGCCTGCTGAGCCACGGCAGCCGCCCTCTTATACTCTTTTTTATTTCAGTGGAGTTGGTGATAATGCCCTCTTTTTCATTTCTGATATTCATAATTTGTATTCTCCTTCTTTTTCTCTAGGTAAAGTTTTGTCAATTTTATTAATCTTTCCAAAAAACAGGCTTTTGGTTTTGTTAGTTCTCTCTATTTTCTCATTCTCTACTTCATCTATCTCTATTTTAAACTTTGTTATTTCCTTCCTTCTACTCATTTTGGGTTTAGTTTTGTCTTCTTTTCCTAGTTATTCTGGTTTTGAGATTAGGTCTGTGATTTGAAGTCTTTCTTCTTTTTTAATGTAAGCATTTAAAGCTGAAAATTTCCATCTCAGCACTGCTTTCACTGCATCCCATAAGTTTTGATGTGTTTAGTATTTTCATTTTTATTTCCCTCAAGATTTTTCCCGATTTCACTTCTAATTTCCCCCTTAACCACTGGTCACTTAAGTTTATGTTGTTTAAATTTCCACATATTTGGTAATATTTCACTTTCCCCTATGTTATTGATTTCAAGCTTCATTCCCTTGTGGTCAGAGAATATACATTGTATGATTTCAGTATTTTTAAATTTGTAAAGGTTTGTTTTGTGACCCAACATATGGTCTATCCTGAAGAGTGATCTATGTGCACTAGAGAAAAATATATTTTCTGTTTTCATTAGTTGCAGAGTTTTATATATGTCTGTTATGTCTAGTTGGTTTATTGTGTCATTTACATCCTGTACTTTCTTATTATCTTCTGACTAGATTTCTGTTCATTGACTGAAGAGTTTAATCCATTTACATTTAAAGTCACTACTGATAATACAGGACTTTCTCTTTCTGTTTTTCTAGTAAGTGTTTACAATTTTTTGTCCCTTACTGCTGTTGAAACCTATTTTTATATTTATTTGCTTTATTTGTGGTGCAACATATTGAATGGTATCTCAATATATTTTGCATCTGTTTTACTGTGGTTACTACGGGGTTAAAATTTAACAGCCTACATATATTAAAATCATATTAGGTTTGATACCAATTTAACTTTGATTCAATGTACATATACATTTCCTATAGACCTCTGTCCTCCCACTATTTTTTTTTACTTGTTTCACTTATATCTTTGTACATCATATCTCCAAAAACCTGGGTTTGTCATTATATTTTCTGCCTTTGCATTTTAGTACCTGTAGAAATTAAGACGTTGAGCTACATACCAAAAACTGCAATGCAATAATACTGGCAGTTATAATTATCCAAATCATTACCTTTATTGCTGGTCTTTGTTCTTTATTCTGCTTTGAAACACTGTCTAATGTAATTTTCTTTCAGTCTTAAGAATTTCCTTTAACATTACTTTTAGGACAGGTCTAGCGGTGATGAACTTCCTCAGCTTTTGCTTATCTGAAAATTTATTAATCTCTCCCTCATTTTGAAAGAAAGCTCACCAGATATAAAGTTGTTGTCTGGCAGTTTTTTCCTTCAGTGCCTTAAGTATTTTTACATACTAGCTTCTTGCCTCCATGGTTTCTAATGAGCTATCAGTGCTTAATCTAATCGGGACTCCCTTGTTTGCAACACATTGCTTTTCTCTTGCAGCTTTCAGTACCCTCTCCTTGTCCATTGTATATGATAATGTATTCAGTATATTACAGGGTATATTTTTTATCATATTTATCATGTTTGGTATTCTCTGAGCTTCTTTGATGTGCATACTCACATCTTTTGTTAAGATTGAGATATTCTCTGTCATTTTTTATTTGACTATTCCTCTGCCCCTTTCTTTCTTTCTTCTCCTTCTGGGACTTCTGCAATATGTATATTGCTGCACTCAATTGTGTCCCATAGGTGTGTCAGGCTATTTTCACTTTTAATATTTTCCTTTTCTTTCTGCTTCTCAGCCTGACTCCTTTCAAGTTTCTCTGATTCACTGATTTTAAAATTCACTGATTTTACCTTCTACCAGCTTCATTCTGCTTTTGAAACCCTACTGGAAATTTTTCATTGCATTTATTGTGAGCTTCAGGTTCATTATATTATTGTGGGTTTCTGTTTTCTTATATTTTTATATCTTTACTAAGTCTCATATAGCTCATTAATAGATTTCTTGATATCCTGTAGTTCTTTTTCTGTAATTTCCTTCATCTCTAGAATCAATTTTTAAAGTCTTTGCTTGGTATGTCCACATTCTCATCTTCTTCATTGGTGTTTTCTGGAATTTTAAGCTTTTCCTTAGTATGGACCATCATTTTCTGTTTCTTTGTCTTATACTGTTTTATTGCACCCTGTACATTTTACTATTTTAAAAATGTTACCTCTGGGATTTACTCTCTGGGATGTCTGTTTCTTCATTTTATAACCAGCTAGTGATAAGTCAGAGATTTTCTTGAGCATCATCTCTCCTATCAACAACAGCTGCCTAAGGCAAATGTAGTGTGTAGAGTTTTCCCTTTCTTTCTGAGCTTCTGTCTTGTCTTGGGTTTTTGCTTGCTTGTTGTTTTGGAGTTCCTCCCTTTACAGGAGTTTGATTGGCCCTTCTTCTTCCCAGGAGACAGAACTCCCTCTCCCAGATATTTGATATCAGCAGGCCTTTCCCCTGTGCTGGTTTGAAAGGATGTATGGACCCTAGAAAAGCCATGTTTTAATCAAAATCCCATTTCATAAAGGTAGGATAATCCCTATTCAACACTGCATGCTTGAATCTGTAATTAGATCATCTCCCTGGAGATGTAGCCCAATCAATAGTGGTTGTTAAACTGGATTGGGTGACAACATGTCTCCACCCATTTGGGTGGGTCTTGATAAGTTTCTGGAGTCCTATAAAAGAGGAAACATTTTGAAGAAAGAAAGCAATTCAGAGAAAACAGAGCAGAACGACAGAGCCACGAGAAGCACAGTCCACCAGACAGTGACCTTTGAGGATGAAGAAGGGAAACGCCTCCTGGACAGCTTCATGAAACAGGAAGCCAGGGGAGAATGCTAGTGGATGATGTCATGCTCGCTATGTGCCCTTCCAGCTGAGAGAGAAGCCCTGACTATGCTCGTCATGTGCCTTTTCACTTGAGAGACCCTGAACTTCATCGGCCTTCTTGAACCAAGGTATCTTTCCGTAGATGCTTTAGATTGGACATTTCTATAAACTTGCTTTAATTGGTACATTTTCTCAGCCTTAGAACTGTAAACCAGCAACTTATTAAATTCCCCTTTTTAAAAGTCATTCTGTTTCTGGTATATTGCATTCTGGCAGCTAGCAAACTAGAACACCCCAAAACTGTCAATGTCTACAGTTTTTAAATTCCTTTTTTCATCTTTTCCTGATATTTTCCAGCAGGCAAATGCTGAAGCAAGGCCATCCTGGAGGGAACCTTCCCAATTCATTCTTTCCCATCCAACACAAATGGCCAGGGACTTACAAACCTCACACAGATTTACTCCAAAGTGCCCTAGGGAGGCGATTAGGAAGGACACCAAAAATCTTCTCCAATGACTCCCCAAAGCTGGGCTTTTCTTGCCTGCCTCACAACTGTAGACCTTCATCTAGCTGTCCTCTGAATCCTTGAGGAAGTTGAAGCAATGGCCGTCCCTGCCTATGTTGAGTGCAGATTGAAAGAATAAATGCCTTTAGAGCTGTGACCCAGTGACCTGAATTCTCTAATCGAAAAGCATGATAAATTATAGGCTGTGCCTACCCATGTTCCTGAGGAAGAGTATTTTTATGTCTCTTTTTTCATTGGCAAGTAGTCCAGCTCTGGACCCTATGGCTACTTATCATGAGAGTGGGGGGTGGAGACCAGTAGCTGCTGCATGGAGAGAGTAATTTACAATCATTTACCATAATATATCAGTCTCTTCCCCCATTTTTTCCTGGATGCTGTACTAGGTTCTTCTGGCTTGTGGGGTTTCAAAATATTTGTTTCTGACAGTCACTATCTGCTTAATAATGGTTTTGGAGGAAGGAATGAGTATTGGAGTTTCCTACTCTGCCATCTTCACCAAAAGCCCTTTCACAATAGAAGAGTTTTAAGTAAGGCAGAAACATTAAAAAATATAATTGTAAAAATGAGTGCATGTGATGGTTGGGTTCATGTATAAACTTGGACAGGGCATAGTGCCCAGTTGTCTGATCAAGGAAGCACTGACCTAACTGTTACTGCAAGGATATTTCACAGACTTAAAATAATCAATAAGTCAATTGCATGATAGCTGATTACATCTACAATCAACTGAAGAGAGCATCTTCAGCAAAGAGAGACATTTATTACAATCAGTCAAAGCCTTTAAAATAAATGATGATTTCAACAGTAAGAAGAAAGAACCTTTATCTCTACTTCAGCCAGCCAGCTTCTCCTGGGAAATTCATTGAAAGACTGCTCACCCACCACGTAAACCATCTACTCTGAATCTCTGGTGAGGTGGCAGAAACCTATCTACACATTGTGCAAATCCAAGGAGACTCAGAGTGGCAGGTGTACTGTCCTTCAGGTCTGTTTTGGTGCTTCTCCCTGTGTTGAGCAGGAATCCAATGTAAGCAAAATCAAGTTTGTATCTGTCTCTCTCTTCTTCCTCAATTCTCTGAGACTTCCCAATACTTTTTCCTTTCTTCCCATCTGAGAACCACCTCTTGATTACTTTCACTGTTCCCTCTAGCTATTTGTTTGTCTAGGAATTTGGGAACTTTGATCTATCACCTGTAGGGCATAAACTTGGTCTACTCTGAGTTCTTTGGCTCCCTCTTTGGAGGTGGCAGAAGCCATCTCCATGCCTTGCAGATCCAAAGAGATTCAGAGCAGCTAATATCCAAAGAGATATTAGCACATAGGTTCCGTCTGGGGGCTTCTTCCTGTGTTGAGGATTAGTCCAATGGAAGCCAAATCAAGTCCCCCCACTCTCTCTTTCTGTCTTTCTCTGTTTCTCTGGCTCTTTCTTTCTCTCCTCAGTTCTCTGAGACTTCCCCAATTGAGGCAGAGTTAGAATTAGAATTTCCCTTTCCAAGTAAAGGGAAAATTCCAAGAAGTGATCAGGCTTCAAAGATAAGGGTATCTCAGAGAAGAACAGCAATAAACAGCACCCAGGAGCCAACAGACCTCATCTGAGTGAGTCATCCATGCAGAAGAGTGGAGTCAATTGAACCCATCTGGGTGAGTCATCTACCATCAAGCATGAAAGAATGAAGAAAAAGGGGAGGGTAATAAATTTATTAATAAAAATTACAAAAGGGAAAAAAATGTATGCAATTAGATCACCCCACAATGTTGGGGCCTTTCACCTCTCTCCCTTCTTTTATTTTGAGAGTGCCTGCATGTCTTCTTCACATGTGTTCTTAATAATATTTCTACATGCTTATATTATGTTGTGCTGTGCCCTTGAATTCTTTCTTGTAGCATGGCCAAGAACCTAGGCCCAAATCCAGAAACAATTGAAATTGCCAGCTTGCAACCTGCTCTATGGAACTTGGACTCTTGCATTTCCATGGTTTTGAGACACTTTTATAAAATCTTATATTTACAGATTTCTCCTGTTAGTTCTGTTTCACTAGAGAACCTTGACTAATACAGCTTTTTGAGAAACAAAATCTTGAAAATGGGTTATTGCAATGGGTTTTGCAATAATCTACTCTGATTAGATTCAAAACTGCTAATGACTCTTATTTCCAGTAATCCAGATGGCAAAGACAGTCCATAGAGTGAGTTGGCAATAAAAATATACAAAATATCTCCATTGGAAACTGCTACTCATATGTTTATACAAAACAACACTCTGAGTGAGACTGTTTTTGACTGCTTAATAGAGTTTTGTGGAGTTAAAAGGTATAATGATATTGGCTGATTATCCTAGATAGGCTAGATACAGTTATAAAAGAAAGGGATGAATTGAAAGCATCGAATTTGCAATTTAAGCACTGTGTGAATGATGTAAAAGTTTCTATTTGTCCCCTGACAGAAAATATTATTTCCTGTGGCAGCCAACTTGAGATTTCTAAAATCCAGACCTAGAGTCTCATTGTGGCAGAGTTATAACATAAACTAAATTTTCATCCTTGCAGAGTGTCTCTGTTGAAGTGAAGGCATTGATTAGAATGGAATGGGATCCAGAAAGTTGAAATGAGTATATATAGGTTGATAATGATGGCAATGGGGACATTGAACCCATAGATTCTGCTGAGTTTTTACTAGTTAAACCTGACTGGTTTGCCCTGAGGGAAGAGTCACCAGACCTCCAGCCTACCTTGAGGAAAGAGCTACCCAATTTCCAGACAACCCTGAGCAAACAGCAACCAAACTCCAAGCCCACCTTGGGGAAACAGCTTCCTGAAATCCAGTCTGCCTTGAAGAATCTGCCATCCAACAACATGCACCTGAAGAGTTTAAGCCGACAGTTTCTGATAAACCTATATTCACCTCTCCTGAGGAAAATGCTCTCACTCTGTCTGGAGAAATTAATACTCTTTCACCAGATAAATCTGCATTAGAATGCCCTGAGGTAATTGGCTTGAAATACACTTCTAATTCTTTTCATTACCGAAGCCTACTATGTCTCTTTTCTTCCAGAGCTATAACTAGATGAAAGTCCCAACAAGCCCCAAAAGGTGAAGTACAAAGTGTGAACCATGAAGAGCTATGCTGTACTCTAAAAGAACTGCAGGAATTTTCTAATTTATGAGGACAAAATCAGAGAAAT
Organism: Myrmecophaga tridactyla; assembly: GCA_004026745.1. Taxonomy (NCBI): domain Eukaryota; kingdom Metazoa; phylum Chordata; class Mammalia; order Pilosa; family Myrmecophagidae; genus Myrmecophaga; species Myrmecophaga tridactyla. Next base: position 42,150 of record PVIY010004882.1, on the reverse strand, counting down.
ATGTGTGGGAATGGATATAAAAGAGCGAGATAACGGTGGAAAGAATATAAAGTTGGATTAAACTGAACTACTGATACAGTACTGCTAAGCAGAGATTCTGATTTCAATGTAACTTAGGGGGTTAGAAAGGGCATTAACTGTTTGGGTGGTTGGCTCAAATAGAGATCAAAAGGTGACCCACTTTACTGATATTCCAGAACTGCCTTGATGTAATATAGATGAGGGGATACAAAGGGTTAGAGAGATTGGAATGCTAGAGTGGATTTATCATGGTTGACAGCTCAGTCCCACAGGAATATCCAGAGGCACACCTTTCACCAGGACTGTGAGGAATGCACATGTGATACTAACTACATTACCTCTGAAGGGCTCTGTAGTTGCTCTTCTCTGTAGGTCAGATATTACTGTGGGAACTGCTGTCACTCAATTGGAAGCCTTAAACATAATGGAGATGATTAGATCCCAAGTTGGCAGAAGCCACCTGGCAGCACTTAATCACAAAAAACAAAGAGGATGCGACTACCATAATGGACAGCAGATTCAAAGCAGCAGTCAAAATAATTTGACTTACAGAAACCTATGGCTTTAGCAAGGAGATTATGGGGTACTAGAAGTAAAAAAAAAAAAAAAAAAGGGCAGTCTACTAAATTCCTACTATATCTGTATAAACAGAAGAGTTCTAAATCAAGTGAACAAAAATCTAACATGAATTACAAAAATGGAGAGTCATGGTCCTTTAATCAATTCCCAGACTTGAGACAGTTTACAGACCCAGAACACCTTGAATGAAGGGAAGGCCAGGTCCCCTTGAGGAAGGATCTTGCTACACTGATAACAATTTACACTATTAATCTTTCTCCAAGATTTCCCCAAGGAGACATGGCCTTTTACCAGGGTAAATGTGCATTGCAAAAAAGGAAATGATCAGGCATTTCAGAGATTTTTAGACACTGGCTCAGAAGTGACATTAATTCCAGGAGACCTAAAACATCACTCTGGCCTACCAGTCAGAGTAGGAGCTTATGAAGATCAAATGATTGATGGAGTTTTAGTTCAAGCCTATCTCACAGTGGGACCAGTAGATCCCCTGACCCATTCTGTGAATATTTCCCCAGTTTCAGATTGTGTAATTATAGTAGACATATTCAGCAACTAGCAGAAACCTCACATTGATTTCTTGATTTATGGAGTGAGGGCTATTATGGTAAGAAAATCCAAATGGAAGGCACTAGAGCTGCCCCTACCTGGCAAAATAGTAAATCAGAAGCAATACCAGATTTCTGTAGGCAACTGCAGAGATTAGTGCCACTCTTAAGGACATGAAGTATGCAGGAGTGGTGATACCCACCACATCCCCATTCAACTTTCCTATTTGGCCTGTGCAGAAAACAGATGGGACTTGGAGGATGACAGTGGATTATTGTAAACTTAACCAGGTGGTGACTCCAATTGCACCTGCTGTTCCAGATGTGGTATCATTGCCTGAGCAAATAACACAACCCCAGATACCTGGCATGCAGCTATTGATCTGACAAATGCTTTTTAATCAATTGTTGTTAATAAGGACCACCAGATAGTTTTCTTTCAGCTAGGAAGGTCAGCAGTATACCTTCACTTTCCTGCTTCAGGAGCATATCAACTCTTCAGCTCTATGTCATAATTTTGTCCCCAGGGAACTTGATTATTTCTCCCTCTCACAAGACATCACCCTGATCCATTATATTGTTGATATCATATTGGTTGGACCTTGTGAGCAAAAAGTAACAGCTACTCTAGACTTATTGGTAAAGAATTTTCTGTCAGAGGATGGGAGATAAAACCACAAAATAAAGGGGCCTTCCACCTCAGTGATATTTCTAGATGTCCAAGTGTGTGGATGTGTGTTGAGTTATCCCTTTTAAGGTGAAGGCAAGATGTTGCATTTGGCCCCTCCTATGACCAAAAGAGAGGTACAATGCCTTGTTGTCCATTTTGGATTTTGAAAACAACATATTCCTTATTTGGGTGTGCTCCTCCAGCCATATTTACTGACTGGCCAGAAAAGCTGCTAGTTTTGAGTGGGGACAATAACAAGAGGAGGCTCTGTGACAGGTCCAGGTTGCTGTGCAAGCTGCTCTGCCACTTGGGACATATGATCCAGCAAAGCCAATGGTGCTGGAAGTGTCAGTGGAAAACAGTTGCTGTCTGGGGCCTTTGGTAGGCCTCTCTAGGAGAATCACAATATAGTTCCATAGGATTTGGAGTGAAGCCTTGCCGTAGTCTGTAGATGACTATTCTCCTTTGAGAAACATTTTTTTCCCTGCTCCTAGGCCTTAATAGAAACCAAGTGTTTAACCACGAGTCACCAAGTTAGCATGAGACCTGAATTGCCTACAATGCACTAGGTGTTGTTTGACCCACTAAGTCATAAAATTGGGCATACACAGCAATGCTCTATCATAAAATGTAAATGATATATATGAGATAGGCTTTGAGTTGGCCCTGAAGGTACAAATAAGTTGCATGAGAAAGTGGCCCAAATATCCATGGCCCCCATTCATGCCATATTACTTTTTCTTTCCCAGCTCACAGTATGGCCTCATGAGGAGTTCCTCATAAGCAGTTGACTGAGGAAGAGAAAACTTGGGCCTGCTTTACAGTTGGTTCTGCACAATATGAAGTACCATTCAAAAGTGGACAGCTGAAGCACTGTAGTCTATTTCTGGGACATTCTTAAAGACAGTGGTCAGGGGAAATCCTTCTAGTGGGCAGGACTTTGAGTGGTGCACCTAGTTTTTCATTTTGCTTGGAATGAGAACTGACTGGAGGTGCATTTATATTCTGACTCATGAGTTGTTGCTAATGGTTTGACTGGATGGTCAGGGACTTGGGAGGAACATTATTGGAAAATTGATGTCAAAGAGGTCTGGTGAAGAGGCATGTGGATAGATCTTTCTAAGTGGACAAGAAACATGAAGATACTTGTGTGCCATGTGAATGTTCAGCAGAGAAAGGTTTTAATAATCAAGTGGATGAGATGACCAATTCTATGATACCAGTCAGCTTCTTCCTTCAGCCACTCTTATCATTGTCCTGTGGGCTCATGAACAGAATGGTCTTGATGGTAGGATGTAGGTTATACATGGGATCAGCAACATGGACTTCCACTCACCTAGGTCAAACCACTAGACCCACTTCTTAGTGTCCAATCTGCCAGCTACAGAGACCCACACTTAAATCCCCATATGGCACCATTTCCCAAAGTGATCAGCCTGCTACCTAATGTCAGGTTGATACCCTTTGACCACTTCCATCGTGGGAAGGGCAGTGATTTGTTCTAACTGGAATAGACACATAACCTGAATACAAGGCTTCTATAAAAACTACCATCTATGAACTTGCATAATGACTTATTCACCGTCATGGTGCATTCCATCCATCATTGATTCTGATCAAGGAACCCACTTCACAGCAAATGAAGTGTGGGAATATGCACATGCTTATGGAATTCTCTGGGCTTACCATGTTCCCCATAATTCTTAAGCATCTGGATTGATAGAACAATGGAGTAGCCTTTTGGAGAAACAATTATGGTGTCAACTAGGTGACAATACCTTACAGGGCTGGGGAAATGTTCTCCAGGAGGCTGGGTATGCGCTGAATCAGCATCCACACTATGGGGCAGTTTCTCCCGTAACCAGGATTCACAGATCCAGAAATCCAAGGATGGAAATGGGAGTGGCATAACTCACTATTACTCTGAGTGATCCACTAGAAAATATTTTGCTTCCTTCTCCTACAACCTTAAGTTCTGCTTGCCTGTAGGTCTCAGTTCCAAATGAAGGAGTGCTTTCACCAGAAGACAATGATTCCATTGAACTGGAAGTTAAGATTGCCACCTGGCCTTTGGGCTTCTCAACAGGCAAGGCAGGGGATTATTTATTGGCTGGAGTGATTGATCCTGATTATCAAGGGGAAATAGGACCACAACTACGTGATGGAGACAAGGAAGAGTTTTGTGCAACACAGGAGATCCTTTAAGGCATCTCTAGTAGTACCATGCCCTGTAATTAAAGTCAATAGAACACTACAACAACCCAATCCAGGCAGGACTACTAATGGCTCAGAAACTTCCAGAATGAAGGTTTGGGTCACAATGCCCCCTACCCAAGGCAAAGAATTATTGCCAGTTGAGTTGCTTGCTGCAGGTAAAGAGAACATGGAATGGGTAATGGAAGGTGGTGATAAATATGAAACACAAACACGTGATCAGTTACAGAAACAATGATTATAATGGTATGAATATAGCTTCCTTGCTTTGTTATGAGTATGTTGTATTTGTACATGTGATAGTTAGATACAGGTGTCAACTTGGCTAGATGAGGGTGCCTAGTTCTATTGCTGTGGATGTGCGCCAATGGCACCTGAACCCCATCTGTTGTTGATTACATCTGCAGTCGGCTAGGAAGTTTGCCTGCTGCAGTGAATGATGTTTGATTTAATTGGCTGGTGCTTAAATAAGAGAGCTCAATGTAACACAGCCCAAGCAGCTCAGCATACCTCATCTCAGCACTCGCAGCTCAGCCCAGGCCTTTGGAGATATAGAAAGAAATCACCCTGGGGAAAGTTGTTGGAACCCAGAAGCCTGGAGAGAAGGCCAGCAGAGATCACCCTGTGCCTTCCCATGTAAGAAAGAACCTCAGTTGAAAGTTAGCTGCCTTTCCTCTGAAGAACTAATGAAATAAATCCCCTTTTATTAAAGCCAATCTGTCTCTGGTGTGTTTCATTCCAGAAACTAGCAAACTAGAACAGATTTGATACCAGGAGTGGGGTGCTGCTGCTGTTTGCAAATACCAAACATATTGGAATGGCTTTTTAAATGGATAAGGGGAAGATTTTGGAGGAATTGTGAAGACAATGATGGAGAAGTCCTGGAGTGCTTGAAGAGACTGTTGGTGTAAATGAAACCACTGCCAGTCTGGACAAAGGAGGACACAAAAGGGAAAATTCAGGTTTGCAGAATGAGAACCATGGAAGCTCGGATCTGAAGCTAAGAAACCTCGACCAGGAGAGTGGACCCACCCATATACACGGAGAGGGTGAGTTTACCCTGAAGGGCAAAGATGAGTCTCCCACCTTGTTGCAGTGGAAGAGTCATGCAGCATCAGGCCTTGGAGAAGGTACAGCACACTCCTTGGGGGACTGGGGAGACACTGGCTGCCACCACATGAAGGGATTGAGTGTGTGCCCCAGAATTGGCAGGGAGCCTAGGTATGGCCCTGATACTTGGAGAGGGTGGAGCCAAAAAAAAGTTGGTCTCCTCAATGTCCCCTGAGTTTGATTAGAAAAGAGGCGGGCTACTGCATAGCCTTTGGAAGGGGTGGGACTGCCACTTTCTAAAGCTGAAAGATAAATGACTTTCAGACTTTGAAATCCAATGGTGTTTGCCCTGCAGGTTTTACATCTGCATTTTTCCAATTTCTTCCCATGGAAATGAAAACCTGTATCCTGTGAATATCCTCCTTTGCACATTGGCACCAGAAACTTGTTTTGAGATTCATAGGTCCACAGCCAGAACAGAATATTTTGCACTTGAATATTGTTTAAGTTGATGCGTATATTGCCAAGTTGACAAGGGGTGGACATGTGGTAGTTAGATTCAGGTGTCAACTTGGCTAGGTGAGGGTGCCTAGTTCTATTGCTGTGGACCAATGGCACCTGAACCTCATCTGTTGTTGATTACATCTGCAGTCGGCTAATAGGCATACCTGCTGCAGTGAATGATGTTTGACTTAATTGGCTGGTGCTTAAATGAGAGAGAGAGTTCAACGTAGCACAGCCCAAGCAGCTCAGCATACCTCATCTCAGTACTCACAGCTCAGCCCAGGCCTTTGGAGATGCAGAAAGAAATCACCCTGGGGAAAGTTGTTGGAATCCACAGGCCTTGAGAGAAGGTGAGCAGAGATCACTCTGTGCCTTCCCACATAAGAAAGAACCTCAGTTGAAAGTTAGCTGCCTTTCCTCTGAAGAACTAATGAAATAAATCCCCTTTTATTAAAAGCCAATCTGTCTCTGGTGTGTTGCATTCCAGCAGCGAGCAAACTAGAACAGTACATAAAGCAAATATTCATGTTTCTTCTTTATTTTATCCCCTTATCATATAACATAATTTGTATTGTTCATGACATAGCATTTAAGTTACAGGGTATTAAGTTAAGAGTGACTATTACCCAAGGACTTGCACCATATTCTGGAGAAATCTAATGGATTTTCAGTTGTACACAGTATGGTTGAGTATTGTCAGGTGAAAAATAGGCCTGTTATTGTTTATTATGTAGAGATTAAACATGGTTTAAAGTGATGTGTAAAGCTGCCAAGTTGATAAGGGATGGACTGTGATGGTTGGGTTCATGTGTCAACTTGGCCAGGGAATGGTACTCAGTTGTCTGATCAAGCAAGCACTGGCCTGTTATTGTAAAGTCAGTTTATGGACTTAAATCATCAGTAAGCTGATTGGATTTATGGCTGATTATATCTAAAATCAAGTAAGGAGAGTGTCTTCAGCAAAGAAAGGAATTTAATCCAATCAGTTGAAGTTAAAAGGAAAAGTGACGATTTCAGCAGAGAAAAGACAGAATTTTCATCTCTACTTCAACCAGCCAGCTTCTCCTGGGAATTCATAAAAACTTTCATTGGAGTTGCCTGATTGCAGCCTGCCCTGTGAAATTTGGACTCATGCATCCCCACAGTTGTGTGAGACATTTATATAAAATTTTATAACATTTACAGATATCTACTGTTGGTTCTGTTTCCTAGAATATCCTGACTATTACAGATTACTTTAAAAAAATAACTCATGTTGGAGTGCCAAAAATGGTTTAGAAGAGGGTAAAGCGAAAGAGATTATGGGGTGAGCAATTAGGAAGCAGTTGCCATAATTCAGGAGGAAGATGAAGCTGTCCTACATGAGGCAGATGCAAACATAACTTGTGAAATATTTCGGATGCTAAAATTTGTAAAATTTGGTAATAGATTGGAAATGTAGTGTGAGGGAGAGAAACACATGAAGTATGACTCAGTTTTCTGGCTTGTGCAGTCCTGGCATGAGTGAGAAAATCTCTAGAGTTAGAAGCAAGGATGCTATTTAAGAAATATCTGCAACTGCATAAGGAAGAAAGGAAGGCCTAAGCTTAAACAGCCATAGAAAGACTAAGGAAATAAAGTCAGGAGCAATTTTGAATTTAACAAGATATAAATTGGAAGTGAGAAATGAGGTGGTGAGAATAGTCTCAAGATCTTTTTTTTTGAGAGCAGGATCCTAAGTTTTCATGTAGAGTTGGATGTCACAAAACTGAAACTCCCAGGAAGAAAAACATGTTTGAGGAAGGAAGTGGATTCATTTAAGAACTCATTAAGATTGTAGTACAGACTATGAAGGCATTCAGCTGGCAAATAGGTATATGAGATTGAGGATAGGTGAGCAGTCTGGAGTGAAGTTTCACTGTTGCGTATGGAATAGTCAAAGAGCTGAGATCAGAGTAGGTATGAAGTGATGAAGCATTTGTATTCTTAACCAGCAGAGGTAGGTGTTGGAGGCGGAGGGTACTTATTATCCAAGAAGCACCTTTAGGTAGGTTACCTTCCAGCTCAGAACCTTAGCAGGAAGTGATTTTTCCTACCCAGGCTGGTTTCAATTTTCTCTACTCTCTGGTGCATGTAGTGGAAGATGACGTGAACAGGCACACTTGAGGGAGGAAACTCACAGTTTATCAGGATTCAACTTTACACATCTACTGGAGCTATTTAGCCAAAGATGAGTGAGGCAGCCCAGGGGAGTCTGTTGCTAATAGGCCAATCTACCAACTGTAACTGAGGATTCTGATGTGAAAATGAGGGGCTGGTGAAGCAAAACTCTCTAATTTGTTTTCAAGAGAGTTGGAAATCATTCAAACCATTATTTTAAACCCTCTGTGCCAGAAATTGTTCCAGGTAGTAGGTCTATAACAGTGAACACCATATAGTAAAAAAGTGCTGTCCTTATTGAACTTATATTTATGAAGAAGGACAGACAATAAATAATTAACTCATCTGATACATCACATAATGAAAAGGGAGGAAGTGTTTTGGGGATTACTGCAGGGAGCGGAGGCTCCATTTTAAATAGGTAGTCAGGGAACATTTACTGAGAATGTGATATTTGAGCAGTGACCTTAAGGTAAAGAAGGCAGGAAGTCATATAAGAATATTGCAGGAAATGGTTTCTGCAAAGAAAATAGCCAGTGGCATGGTCCTGAGGCAGAAGTCCAGACCCTGGATGTATTATGAAGGCAGTATCAGGAGGGTTCACTGTGAGATTAGATGTGGGGTTTAATAGAAAGAAAAGAGTTAAAGATGACTTTGGGGATTTTGGCATGAGACTCTCTGTAATTGAGATGAGGAGGACATTTGAAGGAGGAGGAGTAAAGGAAGTAAGATAACTTTGGATAAAGTAATTTTGATGCGATATATTTGCACCCAAATGTGTGCACTTTCTTAGATACCCTCAGCTAGCTACAACTCTCTCTTCCTTAGTTGCCACCTGCCTGTGTTGGGACACACTTCCACTTTTAGACTTGTGTGGACCATAACAACATGAAGAGGGGAACTGGATAGCAGAGAACATCCAGGGACTCTGAGTTAGAGGGAGTAAGCGCTGCATGGGAGGAAGCCTAGGCCTCCTCTGCAGTGTAAATCTTTCCTGTACTAATTTTCATATGTGGAGTGAAAAAAGCCTTCTGAGCAATTTGCTGGGACTAATTGCAGTTTATTGGGATTCAGTAGCCAGAAATGAAGGGCTTCACATTTTTTCTTGCTACATATCCCTTTTTCTCTTAGCCTGACTATCCTGGACTCCCAATTCCCTTGGAATTAATTATAACACTTTAATTTATAACACTTTATCTAGCATCTAACACTAAATCTAACACTTTAATCCTAGACTCAGGATGCTTTTCTACATGATCTAGACTAAGGCTGTTGTTGATAAGTCATCCACAGAGAGCTCTCAGGTAGGCAGTTGTATCTTTGAGACTAAAGTTCTGCAAGAGATGAGAATGAAAAGAGGTGGAACAACTAGAAATTTACATTTGAGAGCCACTTGGGACCAGATATTGTACAGGAGGAACTGAATGAAGATAGAGATGAGGAGAAGCCAACAAATGAGAACATGGCATTTCCCAGTGTGAGAATAAGGATGGAGTGGGTGAGGAGGAGCCATAAAAGTTGCTTGAGAAGCAGCAACTAATAAAGAAGGAAGGAATGAAGAGGATGGATTGCTCTGAAATCCAAATGAAAACTGATTCAAGGAGGAATTAGTGGAAGCATCAAATATCTGCATTTTAATATGAAATATCCCAATTTTGTAATGTTAATACATTCAAACTCTAAAAACACAAAAAGGGCCGAGAGAAAATCTAGGAGTTATTTGATCCTCTGCTAATATGTTGCAAAATGCAGTCTAGTAGGAGAGCTTGCCCTGACTTTGATGAACCTCCTGCTTTCTGTCCTTTCTCCATAGGTGAGACCAGGTCTCATTGTCACCCCATATTTCCCTGTAATAGCACATTCCACCTGGATTTGAAATTATCAACAACTAACACTTTCAAGTATTTATTATTTGTCAGACATTGCTTTAAACTATATAATCTAATCTAATCTATCTGTCTAATCTATCTATCTGTCATCTGTCCATCAATTCATTTCTCTATCTCACTTTCATTTATCCATCTGTAGTTTATTTCCAAACACATACTTACACGTACATATAATCTTCACAACAGTTTTATGATGGGAAGTTCTTCTTATTATCTCCATGAACATCAGAGAACTGAATTATAGAGAAGTTAAGGAAACATGCCAATTTTCATGCAGCAAGAATAATGTAAAAGTGAAATTTAAGCTTAGGTAATCTGTCTACCTGGTCCATGGTTTTAAGCCTCCTACAACACTGCCTCAGGAATTGTGGGTTGGGTATTTGGGTATACAGGCTACTAGGAGAATTACAGTAGACAGCACCACCTCTCCTCTTCTTGCATTGATTGTGGCCTCTGGTGGTCCAAAACACCTGAGGAAGGTCATAGCAGGGTACATATCAGGTTGTGTAGTTTGAAAATGCCATTCAGGGAATTCTAACACAACACCATCCCTCTCTCTCCCCAATTCAGGGAAAATCACTACATTAGATGGCTTGTATAGCTATCACACATAAGGATGGTAAAGTCATTAAGTTGAAGTTTATGGAAGGTTAAAAGTCAACAATGTAAAGAAGCATATCACCAGCTTTAAAAAAAATCTCAGCTTGTGTGTGTGCGACTTTATGATTTATTTGAAGGTTTACCTTGAAGATATGTTTTAAACAAAATGCTTAATTTTCAATGCTAAATTTTGCTCTGTCTGCTGGGCAAATGTCTGTGGCTTTAAAGAATTGCTCTCATCTTTTGTAAAAGATTGGATTTTGTTTGTACATAGCTATTGTTTTTTAAAAATTTTTCCACTCCTCTAATGAGAGAATATTATGCTTCCTTTACCTTCCGTACAATTGTGGGATAACTGGGGTAAAATATATCCCTTATGGTACAGTTGTTCATAACCCTACCTCAGGCAGGATTTTTCTTTAAAATTTATTTTTAAATAGTTTCAAACTTATAGGTCAGTTGTGAAAATAATTCAAACCTCACACAGAGAACTCTAATATATCCTTGCCCTACCCACAAATATGGCACATTTGCCATATCATTCTCTCTCTCTTGCTCTCTCTCTATATATATCTATCCATCCATCCATCCATCCATCCATCCATCCATCCATCCATCCATCCATTCATCCATCCACCAATCCACCTATCTATCTATCATCTATCTAATCTATCTACCTATCTATCCATCTACTATACATCATCAATCAATCATCTATCTACATTTATTTTATGAACACTTGATAATAGGTTGCATACATCATATTTCTGAATGCTTAATACTTCCATGTACATTTACTAAGAACAAGAATGTTCACATATGTCACCACATTAAATACAGCTATAAAGTTCAATAAATCTGACATTAATATAAAGTTTACAGTCTATATTACAACTTTTTCACATGTGCCAATATGTTCTTTTGATTTTTGTTCTCTCCATTGTTGAATCCACTGTTGGATCAGGATAAGGTATTGCATTTAATTACTATTGTCCCTTTAGTTGCTCTTTTTTAAAAAATGTGGAATCATATATACAAAACAGAGTTTCCCGTCTCTAGCAATTTCAAGCATAACAATAAGCAGGACCATTTATACCCACAATACTGCAGTACCCTCACCATTCACCAGTAAAAGCTTCCCATCATACATCCATCATACCTTTACTCCTCATTCCCAATCCCCACCCCACAAGCAACCAGCACTCTACTTTTTGTCTCAATGGGTATGCATATTCCTTGATATTTATTTTGAGGCTATTAAAAAGCTTAAATTTAACATCTCAAATCTATAAAAATCCTAAATTTACTTAGAAAAACAACTTAGATAGCCTACAGAAACTGTGTTCCTATACCACTCTGACCCCCCACATTATGTAGTTCTTGTTACAAATTTATGCATTTTAAGTCCAAACCAGTGATATATCATTACATTTTATGCATTAGCTTTTTAGACACTGTAGGAAGTAAAAAAGTAAGATTACAAACCAAAAAGATAATAGCATTGCCATTTGTATTTACCCATGTCTTACCTTTCTCAGAGATCTTTATTTCTTCATTTGACTTCAATCTATTGTCTAGTGTCTTTCTCATTCAACCTGCATAATTTCCTTTATCAGGTCTTGTAGAACCAGTCTAGTGGTAAGGAATTTCTTTAGCTTTTGATTATCTGAGAACGTCTTAATCACTCCCTATTTTCAGAAAGTGGATATTCTGTTTATATAACTCTTGATTGGCTTATCAAGACTCTTTGTATATGACATGTTGCTTCTCTCTTGTGGCTTTCAGAATTCTCCCATTATTCTTGGCATTAATCAATTTGATTATAATACATTGCAGCTTTGGTATATTGCAGCATTTTGTTTATCCTGTTTGAAGTTTTTGTTGAGCATCTTGAATGGTGTTGAATGGTATTGTTTCAGTTTGGTAAAGCTACTAAAATGCAATATATCAGAAATGGGTTTGTTTGTACAAAGGGGATTTATTAGGTTATAAATTTACAATTCTAAGGACATAAAAATGTCCAAACTAAGGCATCAAAATGAAGATACTTTCTCTCAGGAGAAGCTGCTGGAATCTGGGGTTCCTCTGTCACATGGGAAGGCACATGGTGACATCACCTTGTCCTTTTCTCCAAAATATGCATCTCTTATCTTCTCTTGGGGCTTTTCCTTTTCAGCTTCTCTAAACAAATTCTCGGTTTCATCTCTTAGTGTCTCTGAGTTCTCTCCAAAAGATATTCACCTTTTATCTTCTCATAAAAGACTCCATCAATGGGATTAAGACCTTTCTTGAATTGTCTAGGTCATATCTCCATAATCTAAGCAAAAGTTTGAACCCAACAATAGGTGTACACCCACGTGAATGGATTAAAAAAACATAGGCTTTTCTGCTTTTCTAGGGTAGATAACAGATTCAGACCAACACAGGCCACCCTCTGGACTCCAAAAGACAAGTTTTTACACATGCAAAATCCATTCATTCCATCACAATATCACAAAAGTTTAAATCTTTCAGAAACAATAAATAAGTACAAAGTCTTATCAAAATCAGTTACAGGCATGATTTGTCCTAAGGCAACATTCCCCTTTGGCTTTGCACATGTGAAATTTAGAACAAATTATCTGCTTCCATTATACAAAGGAAGGATAGTCACAGGATAAATGTCTCCATTGCCATAGGGAAAAATTGAAAGGAACCCAAACAGTTCCAAAAACCTGAGGGCAAATTACATTAGACTTTAAGGTCTTAGAATCATTTATAGAATGATATTTTCTTCAATCTGTCCCTTTTCTGTCCCTGTAAATCCAGGCTGTCAGTGGTTCCATTCATGCAGATCTCGCAATAAAAAAAACAAAACAACAACAAAAAAAACCTTGTTGGTTTTTTTGCCCATCAATTCAGGCAATAGGGTTTTTTGCAAATCCTTACTCCATTTCTAATCATGACTTGTCCTGACATGGCTGACTGATTAAATCCTCATAAAGGCCTCTATTTTCTAGGGACTTGCCTTCCAGAATCTCAGAATGTTCCAAGCCATCAGTTTATCGTGTCTTTGTATCCAAGTGTTCAGTTCTCAGTTTATCCATTTCCTCTCATATTTTTCTGTATGCTGTAAGGATAAGCCAGGGTGCATTTTCCACATTTAATTTCAAAACTTCTTCAGCTAAGTATCCTATCTCATCACTTTCAATTTCTCCCTTTCATCCAACACCAGGACTCAATTTTCCCAAATTCTCTGCTACTTTTAAAACAAGGATCACTTTTCTTCCAGTTTGCAATAAGATGCTCATAATTTCTGTCTGAAGCCTCATCGGAACCATCTTTAAAGCACAGCAGTTTCTTCTAAACAATGCAGGCCTTTCTTATCAAGCACCTCACAACTCTCCCAGAATCTTCTTATGATCCATTTATAAAGCTATTCTAGCATTTTTGGTATTTGCAAATTGAACAACCCCACTTCTCTGGTACTAAAATTTGATTTGGTTTGCTAAAGCTGCTGGGAATACAATATACCAGAATTAGATTGACTTTTTCAATGGGGTTTCATTAGATTACAAATTTATAGTTCTAAGGCCATAAAAATGTCCAAATTAAGGCATCAAGAGGAAGATATCTTCTCTTAGGAAAGACTGCTGGCATCTGAGTTTCCTCTGTCACATGAGAAGGCAACTGCTGGTCTTGGAGCATGTCTCTCTTAGCTTCTCTTGAGGCATTTTTTTTCTCAGCTTCTCCAGGGCAAACTTTGGATTTCTTCTCTTAGCTTCTCTGAGCTCTCTCCAAAATGTCTCTGTCTTTTATCTTCTCATAAAGGACTCTACCAAGGGAATTAAGACCTGCCTTGAATAGGCTGTATCTTATCTCCACGAAAGCAACAGAAACAAAAAGCCCCACCTACATTATGTCTGTGCTCACAGAATGGATTAAAAGAACATAGGTTTTTCTAGGGTTACAAAACAGATTCATACCAGACAGGTGTATTCAAGTCTTTCATTCAGGGAAATGTTCAGCTATTATTTCTTTGAATATTCTTTCTGCCCCTTTATCTCTAATTCTGGGGCTCCAGCAGATTAGTACACTTGATGGTGCACCACAGACTCCTCAGCCTCCTTTCACTTTCTTTTATATATTTTTTCTCTCTGCTATGGCTTCCTATTTCTTTGCATGCTTTGTTATCTTTTGTTGAAACCTGGACATTTTGAGATTTTAATGTTTTATCACTGGAATTTAGACTTTGAGGTATCGTAATATATACAGTTAGTGTTATGACAAAGTTTTCCTTTAATGACAAGAGCTAACAAAAATAAATAAGGGAAAAAAAGAAAAATACCTTTTTCAGTCATTACAGATTGACCTTTGCAAGCTTTTCCCTTCAGAACATAGTCATACAATGAACTTAGAGAATAGCTCAAGGCCAGTTGTCCATTGTGCATATTAGTCTTTCCCTGCACATGTGTGTGTGGCATTGGAATTCCCCATTTACGTACATCTGAAAGTATCATCTTCCCTAGGAAACAGTTTGCTCATGGTCCTTGGTACTGTACTGTGTGTCCCACAAGCAAAGTAAAACACTCCTGTGAATCAAGTTATCCTAGAGTGTTCTTCAGGAGACCCTTTGAGTTGCCCTTTATACATATGGCACCTTCTGGGATGTGAGCCAGTGATGAGGTCCTGGAAACTTTCCTTTATGTTCCACCAGATAGATTGACCTAGGCATACATGCTCCCAGTATTTGCATGAGGATAACTGTGTTCCCTTCAGAATCAGGAACAGGGACTGACCCTGGGAGAATGGGCTGGTTCTGAGCTGAGCTGTTGAGGGAGTAAGGAGGAAAAGCTATGAGATCCTACTGTTTCTAAGTTGTCTTCTTAATTCAGCACTTGTCCTTTTACTGAATTTTAAAACTGTTTAATGGAGTTTGAGAAAGATGTTTCTACCAGGTCTTGCTCATGTTCATCCTCATTGTAGGAGGATGGAGTCCTGGAAAATCTCCTTCCAACCAGGGGAAGTCAGTCAGCTTTTTAATGACGAGAGACATGCAAACTGCAAAATGCAAACTCTGGCATCTGAATAAAATAAATTTTTATTAACTGCATTCATGCTCATTTCCTCATGATGTATCTGTTGTGTTGATTGTTTTGTTTCAATTTGTCCAGGCTATAGTACCCAGTTATTCAATCAAACATGAATTTAGATCTTGGTGTGAAGATACTTTTCAAATGTGACTAAAATCTATAATCAGTTGACTTTATGTAAAAGAGATTATTCTAATAATCTGGATTGGTCTAATTCTATCAGTTGAGAAGCTTTAAGAACAGAACTGAGGTTTCCCTTAGGATGAAGTAATTCTTCTTGTGGACTGCAGCTTCAACTCGTGCAGCGAGTTTGTTGCCTGGCCTTCCTGATCACCTGCTCTGTAGATTTCAGACTTGTTCATAGCCATCCCAGAAGTCACATAAGTCAATTATTTGCAACAAGTTTATATGTATCACCCATCTCCTCCTAGTTTTGTTTCCTTGGGGGAACCCTGACTGATAAATCCACCCATAGGAACTGTTACTGTCATCCTTTTCTCAAAATGGCACTTTTAAAGTTGTGTAGAATTAATTGTGGAAGAGCAATCACCCACAATAATTCCCAGAAAATAAGGACCTTTAATTTGACTTACATCAATCAGTAACCAAAGTCCCAGTTCCTAGAATGAGATTTTACCTCACCCAAGGTTCACCTCGATTGTTGGCCCTGATGTATGTTTTGTTCTCTATTCTCAGCAGAAATCTTAACATTGAATAGATTGAGATGCCTAAGGCAAGCCGGGGAGCAAGGCTCTCTGGGTAAACTGTCAGCCAATCTTAGGCTTCAACAGTCTGGACAATATCTTTTATGTCAATTGAAGACTGTTTTCCCCCCTAAAGCATTTAAGCCTTTATTTATTTAAAGTTTCAAGTAAAATACACATTGCAAGTGAAATATAAAATAACAGAGCTGACTTTGACCCCTAAATTTGTAACAATAGAGAATCCAAGGGAAAAAGCTGCATAATGCATTGTTTTATGGATAAAGAAAACAAGCACAACAGAATAAAAAATGAAGCAAATTTTTCATAATGACACAGTGGCCTGAATTTTAAACAGTTGAGCCCCGATTTTTATTTGCTTTGTCTCCCATCCAGTTGCAGGAAACAGGTTGGAAGTGCTGTGGAAACACTCAACAAGAATCTGCTATTTGGATAATAAAAGTGATGGATGTCATACAGTGGTCTCAGGGTGATAACATTATTAAAACGGAGAAAACTTAGCCGATCATTTTGTGTTCTTCCAGTAACAATCTTGGGATAGGTAACAAAATATGTTATCTTTGAGTTAATATGGAATCTTTTTCCTTAATGTTGTAGCATAAGTCAGCATAGTAACTACTGATATTTTCCTGCATATAATATTATGCTCTGAATGTTGCCTCATTAAATTTATATCAAATAAGGAATGGGGATGCAGTTAAAGAACCAGGGTTATGACTATGACATTACAGTATTTTATTTTTACAACATTGGCCTCATCATCCCTAGAAACATTCTGCACAAAGATATGATTTTTATCAGCAATATTATTTTTTAGCAACAATATTTTATAGAGAATTGCAAGCTAGAAACTTTATAGTGCGCTGTTTTGAATTGAATCATGTTTCCCTCAAAGACATGTTGACGTCCCCACACTCCTGTAGATGAAACCAAACTGAATCCAATATGCCTGTGATCCTTACAAGCAGAGGAAATTTGGACACATGTTGGAGGTGGAGGAGACATACAAGGAGAGAGAAAGCCATATGACAGAGGCAGAGGTTCAGTATAGAGTGCTGGCAAACCACTACCAGAATACTACAGACTTCAGAGAAAGCATGTTCTCCCTGACACTTTGATTTTGAACTTCCAGCCTCCAAAACTGTGAAGAAGTATATGCCTGGATGTTTAAGCTAACTAGTCTGTGCTACTTTGTTACATCAGCCCTCACAAACTAAGACATTTATAAACATTAGCAAGAACCATAGAAAAACTTGCAGGTCCTTTCCTGAGGCAGAAGCTTCCCTACCAGGTCAAAGCAATCATCCCTTTTATACTCTGCCACCAAGACAGGCTTGAAACTGTCTTCTGATATCAGAAACTTTTCTCTCTGTTTCTAGGACTCCTTATCTCCCATTCTGAATTATCCAGAATCCAGAATAATTTGAACTGCACGTGCAAATCTGAACTTGTCACTGCCATTTTCTCTGACAAACCTCAGGTTTCTTGTCTGTAAAAATAGAGGTAACAACTGTACTTACCTCATTGGTTTGTCGGTTATATACCTAGCATATTTGACATCCAGAGTAAATCTTTTTGTAATATATCCCTCCTCTAACAACATTATTTTCCTTAATAATTATTAGGTAAAATGGATAATAATGAATGGCCAGAAAAGAAACAAACAGTGACCATTTTCCTTTGTTGAAATTCACTTTATGTAATTATGTCAGTTAAAAATAAAGAAATAAAAAATGAAATAAAAATTACAGTATAAAAATAATGCAATTTGAAAAGCATTTGACAACTTGAATATCTATTTTGGAATATCTCTCCTAGAAAAAAACTTGTAATAACTTGTAATACACACACACATACACAAGCAGACATACTATTTTATGATGAAACATGAAGTTTCCATGACAAAGAACATAATGACTATCCTATTGTGACTTGCGTTAAAGTATTTCATCTATTCTAATAAGTAGACTTGTTAACCTGTCAGAATTTCTGAAAGTGGGATGTGCCTTGACTCAATCATGTCTTAACAGCGTGTCATAGTTTAATGGATGTAATTTTTTCTTACCAGTAGGTAAATCAGTGGAACCATTTAGAATCAACAATGTCCCATATTTCAAAAAATATTTGTTTGTTTTCCTGATGCCTTATTTGCTTTCTCACTAGCCAATGCAATTAGACAGGATAAGGAAGTAAAAGAATTATAATGGAAGTGGCACAATGATCATCATATAGAGATGATAAGATGATATACCTTATTCATGAAAAAGTAGCCATATGCAAAATTAAACAAAAAGGCAAGATCCCTATGACATTCTTTATTAAAAAAAAATAGAAACATTAAAGATACAAACATAAAAAAAAGGAAAACCCTGTAGGAGAAATTAGGACCAATGGGTAGAAGTCTCAAGGGCTGATTTAAGAAATGCTATCCATTAGAGTCACACAAAAATGGAAAAACTCCCTTCATTACTATATCTCCTCATTACTTGAAATATTGAATTGGAGATGAGACTAATACCAATTAATAATTCTGGGGAGATAATCTTTGCATAAGACGAAGTCCTTTTAATTCTCCAGATCCATAATATCTTGGACTTGCTAATAGGGTGGTAGAATGGGAAGATTCCAGTATAAAATAGTTGACTTAGTGTATGTACTTACATTTACTGTCCAGAATCCCTGTGACTTAACATTAAAGAATAACAAAGGAAATATATTTAGAAACTCTTAGAGTGAGGGTCATTGATGGAGGGAGGGGATCTCTTACTAGTTTCTTTTCTCATTCAATCATATTTTGTCAGACAATGAAACTTTCTAGTGGACCTGAAGTAAGCAGGATTTACAAAAACCTCTTCTTAACACTCGAAAAGTCCTAATTCATCTATGATTTTTTTCGTCTATGATATGAAGAGTTTTAAATTTTTCTATTGGAGATATACCACAATATGTAGAATCATTTATTAAATTAACTATTATTTTCCCATTGAATTAAAAGATCAATAGTTGAGCTTATATCAAAGCCACATACATAGTTCAATCTGTCCTTAGACTCTGTTCTCTTCCATTGTTCTGTTTATTCCTTCTGCGTCAAAATTCAGTACCATTGTGTTATAGTAAGTTCTCTTACTTAGCACCTGCTCCCCTCATATTCTTTACTTCCATAATACTGTTAGTTAATCTCAGTCACGTAGAATTTTAAAATGCATGTAAAATTATTTTACCTAATTTCAGAAAATAAAAAGGTAAAAGGAGATTCTTATTGAATTGTAAGAGTTTTTTGCTTATCATTTTGTATCTACTTGACAGAAATAATTAGCGCAAAGTTGAAGAATAATACCTTTTGTTGAACAATGAATGATACTTATAATATTAATAACAATAACTGTTTTAAGAGCTTATTATGTTGTCATTCTGATGAACATATTAATTAATATCTATTTAATTCTTCCCATAATAACATGAGTTAAGTATTGTTGATATGCCCTATTAGTATCCCCATTTCACAACTGAGAAAATTGAGGCTGAAAAAAAAATTAAATAGCAGGTATTCAAAATTCACACAGCTAATAAGCACAGATCTGGGCCTTTATTCCAGAACTACGCTTCCAAATTTCAGAAGCATTGCTTTAGATATGACCTTTAGTCTTTTTTGTGCAGGTTATATTCCCTTTGTATAACATTCTGACAGCATCTTTCAGTGAAAGTTTTAACAAGTAAAATGTTTTACTGTGGCAAAATCTTCTCTTCTGGGAATAAAAAATTTAGTTGTTATAAAAAAATTACTTTAGCTCCTCTTAGATCGTCTGATAAGCCACATATAATGCCTGAGATAATCTTTTCTGAAAGCTTTTTGGGCAGATTGCTGTTAACACACAGGTCTGACAGTTTAATGCCATTACGCTACAAAATATATGTCCTTTCCTAAAATAAACATGCTTTATAATAGCAATACAGATGTCATCAAGGGGCAAGGTTATCTGGAGATAATTAGGCCCTAGAGAGATTACAGGCTCTTAGATCATGAGAGCAGTATTGTCAGCCTGCCTTATTAAATAATTGTAAGAAAGTCAAAGTCAACTATAAATACACACATTTCCCTGTAATTACTTTTAAAAGTACAAGCCTAAGGTGCATACCGATGTGCTGAGATGATAAGGTCTTTCTCTACATTTCCCTAAACTGTCTAAATATATCCTAGAAAATGAACTTTCAAATTGAATTTTAAATAAGAGTATGAAAGGAAAGACACCTTTTCTTTCCTTCGCTACCATTTTTAGGTTAACTGTTATAAGGACATTTAAAAAACCCTAGCAAATGAATTTCTATGTTCTAAGAAAGAATTTATCCATTCTACTTCACATTCCATCAAACAAAACAAGCAAAAAACTGACAAACAATTCTCCAAATACAAGTCACTATACATTTGCACAAAATATTCCTTTGACCTGAAAGATCATCCCTTCCCTATGCCAACCAGGAGTTGACATCAATCTGAGAAATGTTTACACCTTCTTCAAAATTAGTTTTATTATGACTTTTGAGAAAGTTTTCCAATGACCATTAATCACTCGAATCTCCTTGCAGAACATTCAAATATTTCTTCTTCAAGTGTTCCATAGCAGTTTAGGATGAATTTTGTTAACACAGTTATCCAGTTACACTAGATTGTCCATTATAGGTCTTTATTCTAAACTAGTAAGAAATACAAGTCCTCAATTCCTAACACAGTGCTTAGCCCAAAGCATTTGCTCACAATATTTGTTAAATAAAAGAATGAAGAAAATGAATAAGGTAAGTAAACACCTTATTACAAGCAGGTAAACATGCTCAGCCATAACATGGAGAGGGAATTATTTTCTCCACATGCCTTGTCCTACATTCACTGCTTCCATTCTTATGACCGGAGCAGGGCTGTTGACTATGTTCTACCAAGGAAAGAAGATATATTCAGGAGAAGTTTTTGAATGTTGACATTCACATTCTTATGCAATCAGCCACAGAGTTTCATATAAACTCCCAGAAGGTTCTGATTGATCTTGTTTCTTGCTGCTTTCCCAGTGGATGATACGAAGTAGTCAATGTCTGACTCCAAACCTCTGAAACTTCTATTCCATTTGCTTCTCTTAAAGAGCTTACATAACTTTCACAGAGTATCATGAATAGTTAGTGACAAGGAGATAGTAAAAATCTAATATTCTGTGCCCAAGTATATGCATTCTCTCTGGCATTATTTCCAGTTATTAGTTAGTCTTACTTAATTCAAAAAGCCCCAATTTGATTTTTTGCTTTTATTTCTACTTTTCATCTCTAAAATCTCAAGCAGAATATGAAATATCTCTATCCCTGGGGGCCTGGATGCATTTTATAGTTTTATGATTCTGAAATCTTACCCTAATTAAACACCTGATTTCTTTTTTTTTTTTTCTGTTGACAGTACAGCAGCCACCTAACAGTAGTCATGAAACACGAAGTCTTTTTAGGCTCATGGAATTTGTGAATTCAGTCAACAGAGAATATAATGGACAGTTTTGTCTCATTCTTTGCTATTATCATGTACTTTCTAGGCCCTAGACTATTTGTATGGTATAGTTGCAAAGTGTGTTCATTAAACTGTCACTGAGTCCCTTTTCGATCCCACTTTCAACCACAGAGGATTCCTTTATGTTCTTACATCCAGGCATTTCACTTCAAATTTTAACAGAAATTTAAGATAAAATGTAAGAAGAAAAAAATCTCCCAAGTTTTTGAAACTTGCTTGCTGGCAATAGATCTCTCTATTATATTGAAATCTTCATTTTACAGCCACTCAAAATGAGAAGAAATTAACTTCCAAAGTTAGATTTTCTCATAAGCATTTATATCAGTCAGGGTAAGGTAACCTATGCTACAGAAATAAATACATCCATGAATCTCAGTGTTTTAACATATAAGAAATTTTATTCCTTGTTTATGTTGTGTATCTAAAATGGGTCACTTGTTAGGTTGAGGGTGGTTCTGAGAAGTATAATCTGCTCCATACAGTCCTCAGAATTCAGGCTGATGGAAGATTCATCGTAGCTTGAACATGAGGACTCTGGGGTTGTTATGTAATGAAGAAAGATGTCGGGAAGGAAGTCCAACATCTCTTAAATGTCTTATTCTCAAAGTGACACCTGTTGATTCTGTTCACATGTCTTTACATCTTTGGCTAGAATTAGCAACATGGCACCAACCTAACTTCATGAAACATTAGGAAATGTGGCAGAACAAATCAATATTTATTAAGCACAATATATATTTCTTTTCTTTTTTTTGTATGGGCAGGCACCAGGAATTGAACCTAGGTCTCTGGTATGGAAGACGAGAACTCACTGAGCCACCATGGCCTGCCCCACAACATGTGTTTGCTATACCAACCAAAGAAGCTTATTTTCAAATGAATTTACCTAATCTTATTCTCAAGCCTAAGGACAAATTTTCCTGACATTTGTAGATTTGCCAGTAATGTAGCTCCCATTTCTTCCATATTAACAAGAAAAATATTAAGATAAAATGGTGTTGCCCTTATTTCATATTAGAGTTTAGGTGACAAAAGCACCATATTATAAATGTTGTATAATTGTTTTAAAATATTACTACATTTTTGCATTTAGCACTTTTTTGTAGGGAAATATTCACAAATTAACCAAGGATCTACTTCTCTTTCCTCTCTTCAGCACACAGAATCTCGGCTGGTAGATGAATGACTCTCATATACATGATTTGATGGACAGAGAGCATTTCAATACCCAAAGCTTATACAATTTGAAGATAAGAATTTAGACTGATTGTAAATTTCTTAAAAATATAGCAGGAAAACTTTCACATCATGTGCAGAGGAATGAATGGCCATGATAAATCATGGTGGTAAGTGGTATCCTTCGCTCTTCTCCCCACTAGACTTATTTACTTACTTTCATGGGGCAAGTATTTTCCTTTCTTCCATGTATTCATTCATCCATCAGCCATTTATTTAATGTCTACAGTATATCATTCTTTTTTCTAACTCTGCAAATAGGGTGGTATATAAAACAATATTTTTATTCTTATGGAGATTAAATTATGATATGGAAAGACAGAAAATGGACAAATATTAGAACTCAAAGAGTCATACTATGAAGAAAATAAAATATGGCAATGGGATACAGAGTAACTAGTAATCCATGTTAAAACATATGCAGTTATTCAATAAGATAGGGCATAATAGAGGCTATGGGATTTAGCATTTGAGATTTTATTGGTACCTACTTTTGACTGGGGGGAAGAAATCAGAATGCAATCTGTGGAGTGAAATTGGAGGATGTGGTACCATCTCTTTTCAAAGAGATTTGATGTGAAAAAGTAAGTCAGTAGCACATGGAGCAGGCAGTGCTGACAGCGGGATTTTTTTTTTATAATGATACAAGTCTTTTAATTAATTATGGCCCTTATGTTTTTCTTACACTTTTGTAAAAATAGCTTCTAAATGGAAAGACAGCTCATATTTCTTGAGTCGTTTGATGAATCACATAATGTCACATAACTGTTACAATAATATATAAAGTAGGTGGTATTAATATTCCCGTTCTACTTGGATGGCAGACATGAGGTGGTATCCCATGTTCTCACCTCATGGACTTCATAGTTTTGTGTTACCTCCTCTTCTTGAGTGAGATATGTGATTTCCTTTGAACTAATAGAATATCCCCAAAGTGATAGGATGTACATGAATATTTGTAGGTGAATACATAAGATTGTGGCATACCTCTTACTTGTGACTTCCTCTCTCTTGCTAGCACTGGCCAGGGAGAGCCCCATGTAGGGTCATTGCAGATGGCGTTTAGGAGCTGATGTGGCCTCTGGCCAATAGCCAGCAAGAAAATGAAGCCCTTAAACTTATGCCTACAAAGGACTGTATTTTGCTAACATTTTTGAAGTGGGGTTGAAAATGTTCCCCGTCTGTGCTTTAGATGAGATCGCTGGCCTGGCCACCTTCATTGAAATCTTGTTAGATACTAAAGCGAGGACTTACTCAAGTCATGCCCCAACTCCTGACCCACAGAAGCTGAGATAATCAGTCGTGTTGTTTTAAGCTCTTAAATTTGCGCTAATGTATTAGGCAGCAATAGAAAACTAATCAACTTAAGAGAAACTCAGGTACAAACAATTGATTTGACCATTGATCAAATATCTAGGGGTCAAACCAGAATTTTAGTTTGGATAGTGTTCTAGCTGCTAGCTGCCAGAACACAATGTACCAGAAATGGAGTGGCTTTTTAAGAAGGGGAATTTCATAAGTTACATTTTACAATTCTAAGTCCATGAAAATGTCCCAATTAAAGCAAGTCTATAGAAATGTCCAATCTAAGCCATCCACTGAAAGATACCTTGATTAAAGAAGGCCAATGAAGTTCAGGGTTTCTCTCTCAAGTGAAAAAGCACCTGGTGAACACTGTCAGGGTTTCTTTCCCATCTGGCAAGGCACATGGTGAACATGGTATTGTCTGCCTAACTTCCTCTCCAGGTCTCATGAAGCTCCCCCAGAGGCATTCTCCTCATCTCCAAAGGTTGCGGGCTGGTGAACTCTGCTGCATGGCTCTCATCAGTCTATCATCTTCCTCTGCTCTCTCAAAATCTCCAGAGGTCATTGGCTGGTACTCTCTGTGGTTCGCTTGGCCTCGTGGCTCTGCTCAACTCTGCTGTGGCTTTCTCGTTGTTCTCAAAAGGGCATTCTTTCCAAAAATGTCTCTTCTTTAATAGGATCCCAGTAAACTAATCAAGACTCACAGACAATGGGTGGAGACATGTCTCCACCTCATGTCTCTACCTAATCACGTTTACTACCCACACTTGATTGAGTCCCATCTCCATGGAGATAATCTAATCAAGCTTCCAACCTATGGTACTGAATAGGGATTGGAAAAAATAGCTACTCCCACAAGATTGATTAGGATTAAGACATGTCTCTTCTAGGGTTAACATAAATCCTTTCAAACCAGCACAGATAGTTTGACTGCAAAGTCCTTATTCTTGACCATTGTGTCCAACTGTCTCTGTATTAGATGATAAACTCCTTAAGGAACATCACTGTTTCTTGTTTACTGGAAGCAGGACAATAGTATAAGAATGATGGGTTTGGAGTTAAGCCAAAATTATTCACATCTTTTTGGCTAATTGCTAGTAATTTAAAGGCAAATTCCTAAACTTCTTAGTCTTGCTTACTTATCTGGAAAGTGAGAACAATAATATCAATTTTAGATTTTGCCTTAAAGATTAAATGATGTATCTTACTTTCAGAGTCTAGAACTATATAGACAACTAAAAAATCTTTCATCTTTCTTTTATCCTATTTATCCATCTCTGAATTCTCCCTCTGTGAGTTGTACAGTAACTGAATGAGAATTTTCAATAATGTTCTAGAATTTATTTTGTTCTAAGGAATCCAACACCTCTTTGAACATGATGTGGGCTTTTAATCAATCTCTTTTAACATGGGTGAAGGATAGAATTTGTGCCCAAAGACGGTACATTCATATGGCATCTTTATACCCAAACTGGGAATTTTTCTTGGCTAGCTCTTCTTAAAGCTGAGAGAGTTGGCAAGAGACCAGAAGTGAAGGAGTTAAAAGACATTGCTGCTGGCAAGTCCCCTTAAATCAAGTGCCTATTACCAACAATGGTGAACCGGTAAGTGAGGGTAGGGTGGGGGGGTAATAGCAGGTGGAGGTGAAATAAATAGATTTCACTTCTATAGGCAAGAGGGGAAGGGCAGAGACTGTTATAAAGGGTCTTTTATGCAGAGCATTTCAAAGGGCTATGATGAAAACACAATATAAAATACATTCTTAGAATATTAGCCGACAGCTAAGCCTCGACAAATAAGAACATTTTCAATTTGCTCTTAAGTCTCCAAGGAGTTACGGAGTTCTTACAGTTGCAGGAAAAAAGGTGAATCTGAATGCAGTCTGAAGAAAATATTCTTGCCCTTATTGAATCAAGTTGAACAGGGGCCACTAGTGGAAAACAAATCCCAAAAGATGGACAGTATATAAGCAGCAAGATTCTCTGAAAGGGAATTAAGGTCTTGGTTGTAGAAATCTCTGAAAATCAGAAGTGAAGTCTATAAACGAGCCCAGGGGCTGATGGAAAAGAAAGAACAGTCCATTGAATGCAGAGAAAGAGTACAGCTGGGTCCCAGATTTAGACCTTCATGAATCCCAGTATCTCTGAATCTAAAATGGCAGTACTGGGTATAGCATGTGTTCAAATCTGTCATCTGAGTCCCAGAAATGAAATCCTGATAGAGGACTGACTGACTTTCATGTTTCCACTGAATTCTGAAGCACAATAAGAACCTCACCAGAAAGAGGTCAAGGTATAAAGAACATCAGATATATACAGTGGAACACTCACCTCAAAACAAAGGTTTAAAATTTGCAAACTTTTTTACTTATCTCCCTCAGTAAGTTATTAACATAATTCAACTTTTGCAAAAGGCATTTATTGAGGTTTCCTGAGCTATCACTTTAAATATTCAGAAATAATTTTATTAGGACTTTCAAATGGTCGTACCAAGATGGAAGCTTAAAATAATGTATTGAGTTGTAGACCAATATGTAAGACTATTGCTCTGTCCTTTTAATGAGTTGTAAAATAAGGACAGACTATCTGGTGATGAAAGCAATAACCTCAAGTTTTTCTTTGCTTTGCTGTTGGCTTTACTTAAAAAATATGCTGAAAATTCAATCCCTTCTCATTTCTTCCACTGCTTACATACATGTTCATGATGCCGCATTCTTCTTGTGGGACTATCGTAATAGCCTCATAATTGTCTCCTTGTCTTCAAACTTGGCCCCTATAATTTATTCTCTACATGCCTAGAAGTTGATCCCTACAAAATGCTACCAGGAATATGTCATTCTTTTGCTCAAATTTCACCCATTGCTTGCCATCTTACTCTGGCTTGCAGAGCTCTTCATCATCAGACCCCAGTCATCTCTCTGACCACATCTCTTGCCACTCTCCTCCTCCCTGTATCTTATATCATTGGACAAGTGAATAACCTAATGAGGTTTCACATCTATGTCTTCGTATTACACAATACTGTGCAATACTGCATATAATAGCAGATCTTTTTCTCAATGATGTCATGCTAGATCCCAAAAATGACTTGTTTCTTCCAAATATTTCAGAACCAACTTTATGCTAAATAAGCCATTCTAAGTTTGCTTGGGGTGAAGGACAAGCTTTCATTTTGGAAGTAAAGATGTTTATTTCTACATTTCTAATCCCTCCGAACTTCTCTCTGATTCCTTACGGACAACCCACACAATATGTTTCAAGAGCCTTATAAGTGCTTGTAATTTAGAAATCAATAATTTCTGATTTGTGAATTTATGCAAAGAATATATTTTTAAGTAAATAAAATAATTATATGCATTGATTTCCACCCTCAGATTTGCTTGTAAACATAAAAATGGGAAAGAATATGAATAGTAACAATTGCAGAGTAGTAGACATATCGCAAGTGATAGTAACCAAAGTGGATCACAGCTGATTTCTTCTCTAGTGTTCAGAGCCTGTTCACATGTCATCACAGACAAGACTCCTTTGGCATCTGAGTAAAGGTCATATGCTACTGACTGCTGTGCAGCCAGTGGCCTGGCAGTCACTCAGCAGGAAACTTCCAAACTAATTCTGAGCCCACTTTGCTATATGTTCCACTTATTTCTGTTAACAACTCATGGCGTACACATTTCATACGATGGACACTCTTTTGTGGTCATGTCATTCCTATAGTGACCTCAATTTCCTCCTCTTTTTAAATCAATTCACCATCAAGTTTTCCCCCAAATGTCTATTTTCCTTCTGTATCTCCTTTTCCATTCAGTGTATGCCTTGGGCGCTCTTTTCATTTCATGTATTTTATTCAATTTATTTATTCTCTCAGTATTGATAATGTATGTTAATATGAGTTTCCCTCCTTCCCTCTGCCACGAATTTGTCCAGCTAACTCCTAATCTTTTCCTAGATTTTGGTTCACAGATCATCTCCTTCACAAATCCTCCCTGACCCCTATGTGTCTACATCGTTTGCATGTTTGAAACACTCCTATCGTGCTTTGTACTTCCTACTTGAAAGCATCCATCACACTGCTTTGTGTGTGACACTCCTGTTTGCTCTTCTATATTGCTCACCAGACTGTAAGCTCCCCAAGGGCACAGGTGAATTGATTTTTCCATATTTTTAGCACCATTATGGTGACTTAGGAAGAGCTCATATGTACCTCAAAATTAAATTTACAGGACAAAATATCTAGAAGCAAGTGAGGTAAACGAAGTCTTGATCAATAGAACACTAAAGCAAGTAATCAGATACTTACAGAGAAAAGATGACATATTTTCCCCCAGGTATATTTTTTCCTAGGATGTATATTTTGGATTAGTGTTTTTTTCCTATAGTATGTTTTACTCTATTATGAAGTATTTAAAACAATTGGAAAGTAAATAGAATTAAATAATCATAGGCATTATCATTTAGCATTATTTATCATTGTTTAACTCATTTCCTTTACTTTTTTTTTTTAAGGAATAACAATTTACAGTTAGAGGTGAAGACTTTCTGGGCACTCTTCCATCATGGCATTTCTCGCTCTCTCTCTTACCTGAATTTGGTATGTATTTCTTCTTTATATTTTCTGTATTTTGATAACATATATCTATATCTGCAAAATAAAAATTATTGTTTTACACATTAAAAAACTTTATATCAATGCTGTCACGGAGTACATATTTAACAACTGGCTCATATGGTTCATTATTGTATTTCAAGATTTATCCAAATAGTCAAATAGTTCTAGTTCAATTATTGCCCTGACCACAATATATTTTTCATTTTCTCCTCTTCTCTTGCCCTCTATTGAATTAAGGAAGTCTTAGCCAATTCACTTAAATTTTCTCTGCTACTCTGGAAGCCATTGATTATATTTCTGTGACTTGAAAAATTTTAAGATATGGCATTAACTACGACATCCTTACACAATTTAGGTATTAAGACTCCCTGAATACCTGTGCACACACATACACACACGTTCATAAGCACTTGTTATTAATAGTCTAAGTAGATATATTCTATTTTAAAATACATTAGAGCTAATTTTTAGACTCTAATTAAATTTATAACTATAATTAATTTCACATTTTTTCCTTTGTGTCTCACATTTTCCTAAAAGGTTTGCACTCTTCCTTACTGATGTACAGTGCTGTGTCTGAAATGTATATATTTTGCCCTCACTGTTGAAAAATATTTCATCAGTGTATAAAATTCTACGTTGACTTTTAGTTTCCCTTCAGTTTTGAAAATATTCATCATTTTTGCTGAGGAGTAAATTTGCTTTGTCCAAACATTACTCCTTTGTGAGTAATCTGTCTTGTCTCAATGGCAATTTTTGAACTTTTACCTTTATTTTGGGTATTTTGCAGCTTGATTATAGTGTGTCTAAATGTGGATTTATGTTGATATTTTTTGACTTGGGACTTGCATACCTTTTTAATTTGAATTTCTTAACAACTAACTTTTCGAATAATGCTTCTCCACCATTCTTTTTTCACCTTCGCATATAAGTCTTAGACACATATATTTCAGCCCCACCATCTTTTCCCACTTTTTACACCTTTTATTTACATATATGTTGTTTTTTTCATGCTGTTTTTGTAATAATTCTCATTAAGGTCATGATTGCATTTCATATTGCCAAATCAAATGATCAATTTATAGTCTTTGTCTTACTTTATCTTTCAAGAACATTTGTCCAAATTTATTGTTTCTTCCTGAAATTCATCCTTTACTTGGTTCTTCTGGTTTTACTTATTTTCAGTTCACTCTTCAGATATCTCCTTTGGTAGCTTTTCTTTATATTCTTTACCTCTAAACAGTTATGTACCCCAAGGATTGGTCTCTGGATGTTGTCATGTCTCTATCCATGCTTACTCTAGAGGTGATCTTGTCCTACCTCATTAGCATGACTATTCTGTTGCCTATCAAATTTATGCCAGCATCCTCAAGCACTCTCATGGATACCATCCTAATATATTCAAATGTCTATTCAACCTTTCCCTCAACATCTCTACCTGGATGTCTAATAAGGCACTTCAAAATTAACATGTCCAAGACACTTGATTTTAATTCCCAAACTTGTTCCTGCTGCAAAAATTCCCCATCTCAGTAAATGTTATCTCTCTTCATCTGTTTTCTAAGGCACCATACATTGGCATCACCTTAAACTCCTCCATTTTTCTCCTATCCACATCTACTCTGTGGGGACTTCCTTTTAAGTTTATTTACTACTGATATCTCAAATCTGACCACTTCTCACCAACTCTATTCATATCACCCTTATCAAAGCCAGCAATTTTTCTCACCTTGACTAATGAAAAAACTTCTTATGTAGTGTCCCTTTTTCATGATTTCCTCAACTGCTCTGTCCAAATCTATTTACAAAGTAAATCAATCACAACCTTCTATATATCTTCTGATTAATTCACATCACATATAGAATAAAATGCAAAGTCTACCCCATAGCTTTCAGAACTCAATGTGACCTGGCCCTTGGCTACTCTTTCAAATTCTCTTACTGCCACTCTCCACTTTGCTCACCTCACTCTGGCCACACACACACACACACACACACACACACACACACACACTTCCTTTAAACACACTAAATCCACTCTTAAATCCTCTTAAATCAGGGCCTCTTTACTTACTGATTTTTTTCCGCATAGCTTGATCACATACCTCATGGAAATTTCTACTCAAAAGAAATTTATTCTTGGAGGACTTCCCTGACATCAAAAAAGCAGCCTCCGACATATTCAACACTCCCTTACCTTTATTCTCCCTATGTTCATAACTCTACCTAATATAGTATATTTGTTTATTGACTGGCTTTCCAAAAGAACATTAGTTTCAGGAAGGCTATGCTGTCCTCTGCTGTATTCTCAGGGCATTAAACAGTACATGGAGTATATTAGATGTTCAAAAATGTTTGTTATTAAATGAATGCAATTTCCCAATTCATTATAAAACTCTTTGTCCATGTCCTGTCTTTTTTTACTGTTGCCTAAAAAAATGTTTAAAGTCATTGACTACATTTTATATTTTTAAGATATCTAATTATTTTCTTGCTATTTCTCTTATATTTATTTTGTCTAGTACTTTGTTTTACTTGTCAGGAATATTTTTTCTTTTATTTACCTTTTTGAACATTGGATACATATCTATCTAATCCTGGTCAGTATGCTGTGAAGAAACCAATCATTGATTTTGTTTTCTATGTTTCCTAATGATAGAATTCTTTATGAAATTACCAGAAATATAGACTTAAAACATTAAACATCATTGCATGGTTTCTGAGGGCCAGAAATTTTGGAATAGCTTACTGGTTGGTTCTTGTTTGGGATCTCCCATGAACTTATAGTCAAAGTATCAGAACTGCATTCACCTGAAGGCTTTTCTGGAACTATAAGATCCTGTTATTAGTTGGCCCATTTATATGGCTGTTCAGGAAAGGCTTCAGTTCCTCAAGACATGAACTTCTCATGGCTGCTTGGCATCCTTGGGTCACAGCAGCTGGATTCCCCCAGAGAAAGTGATGTAAGAGGCCAAGACAGAGAAAAAAATATATGTATATATATATTTATGGCTTAGCCTAGAAAATCATGCTCTGCCGATACCACAATTTCCTATTGGTTATAGCAACCAGTCCTATTTAATAAGGATAGGAGTAGAGGAGGGTGTGAATACCAGAAGACAGGTATTGGGGGAATCCTCTTGGAGACGACTCCCTCAATCGTCTACTAGTTTTACAAGGTCCATCAGCAATGGTGACGCTGGAGATCTCAAGCCCGTGGGTAGAGGTGGTTAAATTCTTCAAGATTTACACACTCTCATTTTCTAGCTGTGGACAATGATCAAGGTTGAAGTGGTTTCTTCAACTGCCTTTTATGAGCCCTACTCCAGCAGCTGCATTCCAGCAATGAGCCAGAATTGGGCCCTTCTGCTTATTTTGGGTTCTGAGAGTCTCAATTTTCTTAGTGCTAAAGGTTATAATAGAGTTAGTTCATTAAGCATGTGTTTCACCCCCATTCATTGTTTTATATTTTTTCTCTGAGTCTGGTCCATAGAATCATTACATTATATTTGTAACACAGGGTATATATAAAAAATGCTAACTTTCTATTATAATTGGAAGTTTTCCTGATAATCAAGCAGCCAATTCCAACTTTAGTGCATGCTATTCGAATTGCATAGGACAGTTTTAAAAAACAGTCCATTTAGGGCATCTGGAAGGAAAGAGTGGCAGTAGGCATCTAGAGAAATTATATGTGTATCAGAGGTGGTCTTGAGGATTCATGAAGATACATGAGAGAAAGTGTGGTCAACTCATCTTGAAACAATTTAACACTTGCTTCAGAGGACAGCATAAGACTGCCCATAGCAATTAGGCACATTCTGTGTTTTGAAAAGATAAAGGTAAAATGGTAGCTTTCTTAAAACACAACCACCAATCTCAAATTAATTATGGATTTTATGATCTGAGAAGCTAGGATGGGAACAAATATAGAATGGAATAGACTGTGTGCCTTCATAGTTACTTCACCATTTGTTTTGGCAGGTGAGAAATTATTGGAGCTGTGTTCATTTGTGCAATGGAGAAGACTTCATTTCTTTTTTATACTATTTGTTATTTCTTTATTAGTGCATCTTTCCACATTAATTGCAATTTCTAGTGCTTGATTCCATCTGACACTGGGAATACAATGATATCTTATTTACTTATTTATGAATTTTCCCATTGTAACAAACTATGAAATCCATGCCAAAATGACTATAATGACTCAAATAGTCTTGGAAAATAATGGATAACATTAGAAACATCAGCGTTGCAGAAAATTATTTTGACTGGTGAGGTTGAGAATTTATACAGAATTATTTCTTCATGTTATCAGATATGTCTTTACAAGGTCAATTTCTATGTACAATATACTGAGAATGCATAAAAAATACGTATATGTTGGCTGCAAATTCTAGCTTTCTGAAAGAGTGAATAGTCTTTATGTAAAATATTAAAAGTGTTTAGTCTGATGTTGAGGAATACTTTTATATACAGAAATGAATGTATATAAAGAAGATGGCATTTAAGGATGGAAAGATCTGAAATATCAGAGATGACTGAGGAGCAAACTAGGAAAAGAGACTGAAGAACAATCAAGGGTAAGAAAAACACACAGATTTCAGGTTTAAACTGAATATGATATGTTGATGACATAATTCTTTCACTTTTAATGTTGAAATAGTCTGCATTTCTAGAAAAATTGATGATGATAGCGAGAATGGGATTCAATCTTCAAGAAGATGGGGAGTTAGGAAAATAAATTCAAAGAGCAAAAGAGCTATTTTAAAAAACAAATAAAAATGGGCATACTAGAGGTCAAGGACATCAAAATGAAAGCATGCCTAGGTAAACTGAGTGATAGATTTACACAAATTGAAATTCAAGATCATGATAGCCCGTAGTCGCCTTAGTTTACATGAACATTCTAGTAAGACAGTGAAAATAGTATCAAATGGGTATGAATTAGAATCATGTTCATAAACAGAAAATTTAGAAGAATCTACATAAGAACAAATAGCTTCTGTGTTGAACTGGAAGGATAATGCTATGAACTTCAAGTATTATTTGCATTACTTTAATTCTAACAATGTCCAGGTAATGATTTTGTTGAGTCAAAACTAAAGTTAATGTCTACTTTGAAAGAAACTAAGATGGGTGATCATTTACAAGCACTTGTAAATCCATGCAACACATAAAAATACATATCTGAGTCAACCTATACTAATGTTACTGAATCAGTAAAATGGATAAACTTTGTTCTTTATGAAACAATAGTAATTGCCTGTTTTGTCCAGCACTGTGCAATAATGGAAGGACCAACTGTAAATTCATATTCCAGCTAATGAGATAGGAATTATTTTTTATTTTTTTATTTGAGAAGTTCTGTGCTTACAAAAAAATCGTGCATAAAATACAGGATTCCCGTATACTATCCCAATACCAACACCTTGAATTCGTGTGGAACATTTGTTACAATTGATGTTGGTACTTTTTTAATAATTGTACTAATTATTTTAATAGTATCTGCCTTTGTTAAATTGATGAAAAATTATTAAAATATTACTATCATGGTCCATGCTTTACACTAGGTATATTTTTTTCCATATACCACCCTTTTATTATCATGTTGGTTAGTGTCATACATTTGTTATGATTAATGGAAGAACATTCTTATATTCATACTATAAACTATAGTCCACTTACTACAATAGGGATCTCTGTATAATGCAGTCCAGTGCTTCATCTTTTTATTCTCTTTACCTAGTAATATATACTATTAAAAGTTTCCCCTTTTAACCACATGCACCTGTGTAATTCAGTTTTATCATGGTGTATAATTATTTTGGTGTGTTGTTGGATTCAATTTACAAATATTTTGTTGAGGAATTTTGCGTCTATATTCTTGAAAGAAATTGGTCTGTAATTTTTTTATCTTACATCTTTATCTGGCTTTAGTTTTAGTGTGGTTTAGGCTTCACAGAAGGAGTTAGATAGTATTCCCTTCTCTTCAATTTTTTGGAAGCTTTTAAGCAGGAATGTTATTATTTCTTCTTGGAATGATGGGTAGAATTCACTGGTGAAGCCATCTAATCCTGGGCTTTTTTATGTTGGGAAGTAAGTTTTTGATGACTGACTGAATCTCTCTAGTTGTGATTGGTTTGTTGAGATTTCTATATCCTCTAGAGTCTGTGTAGGTTGTTCATGTGTATCTAGGAAATTGTCCATTATATCTAAGTTGTGTAGCTTGTTGGCTTACAGAGGTTCATAGTTCACTCTTATGATCTATTTTTTTTTTATTTCTATGGGGTCAGTAGAAATGTTGCCCCTCTCATTTCTGATTTTATTTATTTGCATCTTCTCTATATTTTTATTTGTCAATTTGGCTAAGGGTTTGTCAATTTTATTGATCTTCTCAAAGACTAAGTTTCATTTTGTTATCTCTCTCTATTGTTTTTTTTATTATTCTCAATTTCATGTATTTCTTCTCTAATCTTTGTTATCTCTTTCCTTCTGCTGGCTTTGGGTTTATTTTGCTGTTATTTCTCTAGTTCCTCCATGTTTGCAGTTAGGTCTATGATTTTAACGTTTTTTTTTCTTAATGTAAGCATTTAGGGCTATAAATTTCCCTTGGGACTACCTTTTCTGAATCCATAAGTTTTGATATGTTTTGTTTTCATTTTCATTTGTCTCAAGTTATTTACTCAATTCCCTTGCAATTTCTTCTTTGTCCCACTGGTTGTTTTCAACAGTGTTATTTGAGTTCCATATATTTATGAATTTTCTAGTTTTCTGCCTGTTATTGATTTCCAGCTTCATTCAGTTATATTCACAGAAGATGATTTTGTGTGACTTTAATCTTTCTTAATTCACTGAAACTTGTTATATGACCCAACATGTGGTGTATCCTTGGGAATTATTCATGTGCACTTGAGAATATATGTCCTGCTGCTTTGGGGTGCCATGTTCTGTATGGCACAGCTAGTTACATCTAGTTCATTTATCATATTGTTCAGTTTCTCTGTTTCTCTAATGATCATCCATCTAGATGTTCTGTCTCTTGAGGTGAGTAGCATTATACATCCTCCAACTATTATTACAGAGGTGTTTATTTCTCCTTTTTGTTTTGCCAGTATTTGCCTTATGTATTTTGGGGTACTGTGATTAGGCTTATAAATATGTCATGATTGTTATTTCTACCAATAGCCAATGACCCTTTTAATAATATATATGTCCTTCTTTTTCTCTTAAAACAGCTGTAGCTGAATATCTATTCTACCTGATATTAGTATATAGCTACCCCAGCTCTTTTTATGGTACTATCTGTGTGGAATACTTTTTCCAAACTTTTACTTTCAACCTTTGGTCATTGAGTCTAAGGTGAGTCTCTTCGCAACAGCATATAGTTGGGTTATGTTTTTAAATCCATTCTGTCACTATCTTTTTGAAGGAGTTTAATCCATTAACATTCAGTGTTATTACTTTAAAAGCAATACTTATTTCAGTTATTTTGCCCTTTGGGTTTTATAGGTCATATTTTTTTTGTCTGCCTTTTCCTTTATCACAAGCTCCTTTTCTGTGTAGTTGAGCTTGGTGATGTATCTGACCAATACCTTCTTCATTTTTGTTTCTGGATATTTTAAAAATACTTTCTTTGTGGTTGTCCTCTGGTTTATATTGCATATCTTGCATCTGTAACCTCATATACAAATATGTAACTTCATATACAAATATGAAGAGATACCAACTTATCTTCAATAGCATATATGGTCTCTGCTCCCATTTTCCTCTGTTTCCTCTCTTTATGTTGTTTTTGTCCCATGTTATCATTTTATATTTTGGTATGCATTGGTATACCAAATGTAAATGTAATACAAATAATATTCCAAATGTAAATATTATATAATTTGATATACACATTTGACATACCATATACATTTTGCATCATATGCAATATATTTGGTATGCATATACATTATTAGGGAATGTGCCTTTTTGTTCATCTGTATTTTGAGCCTTATAGTATTAGAGAGAAGAATTGTTTACTGAGGATATAGTACTATTGGGTTTTGCATTTACCCATTTAATTACCCTTACTGATCACCTTCATTTCTTCCTCCTGTGTCGACACTCTTTCCTATCTTTTCCTTTCAATTTGTAATTCTTATAGGGTAGATCTCTTGTTAATGAACTCTATCAGTTTTTGTTTATCTGTGAATATTTTAAACTCACTCTCATTTTTGAAGGACAGGTTTTCCCAATAAAGAATTTTTGGCTCGCAGTTTCATACCACTGCCTTCTTTTCTTCATGGTTTCTGGTAAGGAATTGGTACTTGGCCTTATTGACAATCTCTTGTATGTGACGAATTGCTTTTCTCCTGCTGCTTTCAGAATTCCTTCTTTAACTTCAGCATTTGATATTCTGATTAGTATGTGTCTTAGAGTAGATCTATTAGAATTCATTCTTTTTGGAGTACATTGTGCTTCTTGGACATGTATATTCATGCCTTTCATAAGAAGGACTTTTTTGGCTATTTTTTTCTCAAATATTCTTCTGCCCCTTTCTCTTCTCTTCTCCTTCTGGGAAACCCAAGATGCATATGCATATATGCATATGTTTGCATGTTGTCACTCAAAGGTCTGAGACACTACTCAATTTTTAAAAATTATTTTTCTATCCATTCTTTTGTCAGTATGATTTCAATCATCCTTTCTTCTGGTTTGATGCTTCTTCTTCAGCCTGTTCAAGTGTGCTATTGAAAGCTTCTAGTGTATTCTTAATCTCTATTATTGTAACTTTCATCCTAATAATTTCTGATATAGTTATTTTTATACTTTGAAATTCTTCTTTATGCTCACACATTGTCTTCTTAATATTTTTTATCTCTTTATGCATATTTTCTTTCATCTCTTGGAATTAATTTAGGAGATTTGTTTGAGCATCTTTGATTTTAATTCTCTTTTTAAGTTTTTTAATTTGCTCCTTATTTCTCAGTATGTCTTGTCATTTTTCTCTGATGTATAGGCATCTGATTATCTTGATGAGTTAACTCTGAAAGTCTTTTTCTCCTTCTTGTCTAGGGATGTATTGTTGATTGGATTTGCCTTAGGGTTTTCTTTGATGTCTGCTCCAACTTTTTCTAGACCTATAGAAGAACCTCTAGCTCTTATTCATCTGATTCTTTCCCTGAATGTGTGGTACAATTTTTAAATTGCACTTTATGTATAATTGTTTTGTCTCTTGGAGAACATTTCCTTTCCTCTGTTTCTTCTCTTAGAATCTTGACCTATTCTGTTTGTTTTTGTGCAGAATTTTCTCTCCAACTCTAGTGATTGGTTAAAGTTTTCTCCTTCACCCATTTTCCTTACTTCTGTCTTACAACAGTTCAACTTAACCATCACCTTTTTTCAGAACCTTCTGTCTTACAACAGTTCAACTTAACCATCACCTCTTTTTTTATGAGGATTTTCTGCCTCTGGTTTCTTCTCTGATAGGATATCTCACACTGGGGTGTCAGATGGGGTCAATCCAGAATTGTGGATCACTCCAAAATAGTCAATTCTTTTGGGTGATCCAGCCAGCCAATGACTGAGTGAGCACAGTGCTTTCTGGTCATAGTTTTACTGTTGTCTTTTTCTTTCTCTTTCCCCCCTGGGGGCACTTTTCGTTGCAGCACTCCTCAGATGTGTTCTTCCCTGTGCTTGGACATTTGAGAGATTTTATTGCTGCTGTCCCTGATGGGAGGTGAAAGGTATCTGAGTCACTGCCTCTGGGTAAATCCTCAAGCTGCACAGGACCAAGTGAGGGAGAGAGAGGAAGCTGCATGTCCTTGATGGAAGATTCCTATCTGATATTTTCCTTTTTCTTTGATTCAGCATTTGTGGGTCCTTCTTCAGTTTCTACCATCTTTCAGAGTTCTAAGAAAATTAATGTATCCTTTTATTCACTGAATCATGGAAAGGTTTTTCAGGGGCTGTCTTACCTTGCCATGTTAGTGACATCACTAGGAATTTGTTTTTCAGTGTAAGATGTCTTTCTGGGATGGATATTATAAAGTCAATGCTTTTTACATTTTGCATAGTTTTACATCTTTAGATATATTTTATTCTCACAGAAGCTATGTAAATAGTAGGACAAGGATAGTTATATCCACTTTTTTAAAAACCTACATCAGGATTTCATGCCGTATCAATTTACCCAAAGGCAAATGTTTTAATTTCCTTGGCGGCTAAAAAAATACCATACAATGGATCAATTTAAACAAGGAAAGTCTATTAGCTCAGGATTTTGAGTCTAGGAAAAATCCAAACCAAGGCATTATTAAAGTGAAGCTTTCTTCTTGAAGACTGTGGTATTCAGTGTCTGGCTGCCAATAATCCTTTATCCTTCGCTTTTATGTAAATGGCAACACGTGGTAGCCTCTCTTTACCTCTCGATTCTCTTTTGTGTTCTGTGTTAAATTTCAGCTTCTTGGTTTCTGTGTTTTTTCTCTCTATCTAAATTTCTTTCCATTATAAATGACTCCATTAATAGGATTAAGGCCTATCCTGGTTGAGGATGGTTCCACCTTTGCTGAAATAACCTCATAAAATGTCCTACTTATAATGGGCTCACACTGAAAGGAATGCAACATGTTTTTCTAGGGTACATACAGCTTCAAACCACTGCATAATATGGATTAGTTTGCCAGGTCCGCCACGACAAACACACTGAGGGTCTTCCTCAGTATTCATCAACAACTTATATTGTCAAAGTACCATTCAGCATGTGGTATCTAAATTCAAACAGAAAGATAAAGCTGGAACCAGAAAAATATTAAATCAACACTGTACCAAACTAGAAGTTAGTGTTTTATCTAGTTCCTTAGATCAGTTAAAGCAATAAAAAAAAAGCAATACATTTTTTTGAAAGAATAACAAAAACTAAATATTATAGGGAAAGTGATTTGTGATTAAAAGTTTGTGAACATAAATATAGGGATTAGTTAAGGGTAGCCATTTTTAAAAATTTTTACAGCAGTCAGGAACTCTATCTAGGGCTTTTTATTTAGCTCATTAACATATTTGAGGAAACCCAATGAATTATTTGTCAGAAAGAATTATCTGGAAAGAAATTAGTGAGTTCAGTGTTGCATATCTTTGTGGCTATTGCCACACTAAAATTAATTACAATTATTAATAAGGGTTTTCTCAGGGGGCATTTTTTCTGTCACCCAAATAAGTCATTCTTTGTTCAGGCTGCATATGTTCTGTTGCTTCTTGAATACTATTGAATATTTTAAGAAATCTAGTAATAGTAGTAACTCTGACCAAACATGCTAGGAAAGCAAGAACACATTAATAATGTAGCTTTTAAAAAATTAGAATCTCATGGAAATAACTATACATTTTAGTAGGATCAATAAGAAACAACTGGCTTTGCTAAAGTAGAGTCCAACAATATCTTTCTTCTAGAAATGTGTGCTATTAATAATTTCATGAATATTAATGGACACTTTCCATTTGCATGACAAATAAAATAGCCATAATTGATGTGGAATTATAGAATGAGTGTCTAGAATACATGTGCAAAACTGTTGGTATTTATCTGAATGCTGCCTGAAATATTAGACTTCACATAAATGAAAGAAGTTATTTTTCTGCGACCTTGTCCTTTTCTTTGCCAGTGCCCCCTAAATTCAATCAAATAACATATATGTCATGCTTGTTACTTCAAATGACTTCTTAAAGAGCAGAACCCATTCAAGTCAGACATTTTCTCAGAAGCTCAGGGAAGGTAAAACATTGCATGAGGTCACATAGTTAGGGTGCCTGGGTTGCAATAACTAGACCAGTGCTGAATGAAGAAAATGTAGCTTTAAAAAAGGTAGGAGAGAAACTTCCAGGAAGATGACTGAAAAGAGTAGCTTGGGATTTAGTCTTGCTCCATGGAAAAGTTAGAGAAGGGACAGGAGGGCAACTGAGGTGGTGATTTGGGAGTGTAGCTGACCTGGGAAAGCCTTCTGCAACACATGGGGCAGCCCTGGTTGCAAAGGCCAAGGAACTGAGAGGCAGAAAGCTGGAGCCTTTCACAGAGGCTCAGAGCCCACAGGAGTGCATGGACAGGAGCCCAGGACCAGGAAGTAAGGCCGGCCATGTTCCTTGGGCACACTACCCTCACCAACACAACTCTGTAACCAGCAGCTCACCCTACTCCCCATGCACCTGAACCCTGTTACACGTTCCATTCCCTGTGCTCTAGGCACCCCCACCCCACCAGCTCCCAGTGCACATACCTGCCCCACCTCCCCACCCCAAGTGCAGCCCAACCCACCTCTCCTGCACCTTTCCCGAGCACTACCTCCCCCTCCCTGTTCCTTGCAGGCTATTGTCATTGCATAAAGGCTATGGGCACTAACCTCCATACCTAGGCTACCCCTGAACCCCGCCCATAGTGTCACATAGCCTCAGTGTGCCCCACCTAAGCTCTGCACATCTGTTTATGGCACTCACAGGCACACGCATGTGCATGGACCCCCAAGTCACGTCATTCAGCTCTGGGAACCATACTTTACAGCAGTGCTAGAACTGCACATATGCATGGCCCTCAGCCACACCATGCAGCTGGGTCATATTTGCCCCCAATCCATGAAGGCATAATGCTGACCTGCTGTCACAGTTTTACACATGTGCACAAAGGGCCCTGTGACTTAGACCAGCACACACCAGGGTTATGTCCCCCAGATCAGTGCACCCACACAGCTACATCTTCCCTGGCCGCTGGGCACCCATGTTCACAAGCATCAGGATAACATCTCCAACCTGTGCCTATACCTGTTCTGAAGCAAATCACCACACTGAGTGCCCTACTCCATGCCCTGCTCCCTGCTGTACAACCATCCCACAAATAGCAGGCCTTAGACTACTGAAAAAATTAACTCCCAAATAAACCAATCAAGATATTTACATACGATGAAGACATTAGAAGATCACTAAGCATATCACAATGCAGTCAGATATTGCCCTGTTTAATGACCAAATTAAAAACAGCAGAGGAGAAACAGATGTCGGAACAACTAATCAAAGATGTTCATTCAACTCTGCTTAATAAAATAAGTGGGATGGTTAATGACATAAAGGAGATCAAGAATGCAGTAGAAGAGAATAAAGAAGAATTTAAAAGAATAAATAGAAAAATAGCAGAAATCACAGACACTAAAGACTCTGTTGATCAAAGAAAAAACATACTAGAAGCACACAATACCAAATTTGAAGAGACAAAAGAAAGAATAAGTGATATAGAGGACAGGATAATTGACTTTGAAGACTCAAAACAGCAAATGGCAAAAAAAATGGAACAAATTCAATGGGAAATCAGGGAAATGATAAATAAAACAAAGCACACAATTATAAGAATCATTGGTGTCCCAGCAGGAGAAGAGAAGAGTAAAGGGCTAGGAAGAGTAGTTGAGGATATGATGGGGGAAAACTTCCCA
>PVIY010004881.1:72747-99014 GCA_004026745.1 Myrmecophaga tridactyla | reverse complement strand
AAACAGAGATCAGATACAGATTCAAACAAAGATATGAATGAAGCTGATCTGGTTAAAGATAAGGTTATTCAGAATACAGGGTAAAGGATGATAGTAACTTTGTTTTACAGCTTCAACTTGTGTGTGAGGCTAAAGGAAGAGATGTTTACTTAGTACAAAATGTATATTTTCTGTAACACACTATCTAATTTAACATGTATGGTCAGTTTACTAAAACAACTTAATTACATAGAACGATGTATAAAGAATGAGATCTTATTTTCTGCATGTTAATGTAATACTACAATAGATCCTCGAGTAAATTGGGCAGAAAATTAAAAAAAAGTATTTGAAACATTCCTTTTAAGGACTTGTGAAAAGTGAAGAAATATTCATCTCTATCTGGGGAATTCCTGGTATTCTTCCACGCATTAGGGACTACCAATCTAATAAGCCACACCATCAATCATCGGATTTGCCATTATGAAATATATTCCTTCATAGGGAAGCTAAGCCTATTTACAATTATGCCTGAGTCACCTCTAGATAATGTCTTTTATTGCTCAGATGTGAACTCTCTCTCTATGACAACTCTGCAGTTAAACTCACTAACCTCCCCCCACATGGAATGTGAGTGCCAGAGGAGTGATTCTCCCTGGAAACTTGGGATATGACTCCCAGGGATGAGCCTAGTCTTGGCATCATGGAATTGAGAAAGCTTCTTTTCCAAAAGTGTGAAAAGAATTGAGACATAGTAAAGTTTCAGTGGCTAGGAGAT
The DNA here is from genome assembly GCA_004026745.1 of Myrmecophaga tridactyla. Classification (NCBI taxonomy): domain Eukaryota; kingdom Metazoa; phylum Chordata; class Mammalia; order Pilosa; family Myrmecophagidae; genus Myrmecophaga; species Myrmecophaga tridactyla. The sequence continues at coordinate 98,257 of PVIY010004881.1, read as the reverse complement.
TTCAAACAGAGTCAAGAGGTCATTCTCAAAGTTATTTTTATGCATTATAAAGATATTCCTTTTTAGTTTCTAGTGTATTAGAATAGCTAGAAACAAATACCTGAAACTGTTGAGCTGTAATCCAGTAGCCATGATTCTTCAAGATGGTTGTATACCTATATAGCTTTTATAGTGTGACCATGTGATTGCCAAAACTTTGTGACTGACACTCCCTTTATCAAGTGTACAGGAAAATAAGTAAGAAAATAAAGACAACAAATATTATAAAGAAGGGCTAAGGTATATGGGATGTTTCGAATGTCTTTTTATATTTTTATTTTTATTATTTTCTGGAGTATTGAAAATGTTTTAAAATTGATTGTGATGAGAATTCACAACTATATGATGATGCTGTGGGCCATTGATTGTATGATTTGGATAATTATATGGTATTTGAATATATCTCAAAATTTCATACAAAAGCAAATCCATTTAATGTGATCATCTTTAAGCAGATTAGGAAATGAAACAATACTATAGGTATAATTAAGTTCTGGAAGACCAATAGTACAAACGAAACCTCTAATTTACTTGCTTTGTCCAAGAGCACTAATTTATAATTGACTCTAATCATCAAAGATGCTTATTTTATTCTCTAGGATTGCCATGATCAGAATATATAACTTACAAGTTAATAGAAAAAATTAAATAAAAAACTCTTGATGAATTCAAAAGAAGGCAAGAAAGAAGTAAAAGGAACAAAGAAAAGAGTGAACAAAAATAAAAACAAATTGTAAGATGATGCATTTAAACATAAATAAATGAATTAAGTTTAAATAAAGACTTCAATTTAAACCAGAGACTATCAAATGAGCTAAAAATTCTAAATGCTGCTTGTGAGAAATTCACCTTGATTATAATATTTTATAAATGTATGAAAATATAAGAAGTTACAAATACACACATTAAGCTATAAATATTTGAATGTACACATCCTAATATCCCATACAGTAGGCCTTATGGCATAAACATTGATAGCTCTAAAGAAGGGCACTTCATAATGATAGATGAGTAAATTCACCAAACCATATAATAATTCTCATTGTATGCACTGAATAACTTCCTTTCCAAATGTGTGGAACAAAAACTAAATAACAAGAAAGAAGGGAGAAGTCCACATCATAGAGATTTTTACAAACTCAGTAGGATAAAAAATATGTAAGGATGATGATAAATTACACAACACAACTTAAATATGTGAACCAAATGACTTCCATTCACCCAAGAAATGAAGGGTACACATTCTCTTCAAAGCCACATGGGAGATTTTCCAAAATTGACCACATTCTGGACCATAATGCACAGATCAACAAATTTCAAAGGATTTTAAATCATGCACATATGTTCTGTATACTGTGCCAATAAATTTTGGGTATTTAACTTATTAATAATATGCCCATATATTTGAATACTAAGCAGTACACTTCCAAATAGCCCATGAAAAGAAATCACAATGGAACTTACAAAATATTCTGAACTGAATGATAATGGTATATAAAACTTGTAAGATGCAGCTAAATTATTTCTTAAAAGGATATGTATAGTTTTCATTACACATATTTCAAATTACTAAAAACTCAAAATCAGTGGACTAATCACAGGAAGTTGGAATGAAAATCAAAGAATACTTTGATTGAACCATAAGAAGTTGCCATTTTATATGTCTAAGGTACTTGAACATCTGGAATTTCAAATGGATCAGTGTGGAAGAAAATATTTTAAAAATGAAGAAATTAACAAAATAGAGCAGAGATGTACAATAGAGAAAATGAACAAACCTGAAACTTTGTTCTTTGAAGAGAGTAATAATATTAAACAAACCCTAAAAAAACTGGTCAAGTACAAAAGAGGTAAAATAAAAATTGCTATTACTTCTAAATATAATGAGGGCTTCACTAATTCTTACTCAAATAATGAGAGGTTATTATAAACAGTTTCATGCCAATCAATTTGAAAGTTAGATGAAATGTAAATTTGTTGAAAATCACATCTTTATCAAACTGTCAAACTATCACAAGAAGAAACAGAAAACTAGAATAATCCTATATTTACTAAAGATATAAATTACCCTCCACATAAATAAAATTTCAGTTTGTGCCTTCCCCAATGAATTTGCTCATAGATTAAAAATATAATGTTAGATACAACACTTCAGAATAGAAAAAATGAGAACATAAGACACAAATTGGATTTATTCCAGATTGTTTTAATATTAGAAAGTGTTAGAAAATTGATGTGATTAATCATATTAACAGAGTAAAAGAGAGAAATTATATGCTATCTAAATTTATAAGGTAAATATTCGAGAAAAATATAATTGGAATTTTAAAAACAATATATATATTCCATATATCTTTGTGAATAATTGCATAATTTATATTAGTATAGAATACTGTTTCTTGGGTTAAGTGATTCTGGCTGTGAGATGAAATAACAAAGTATAAAGTTAACGATTTACTACTTCTGGAAATCTCCAGTTCTAAAGAAAATAGAGTTGTGGAATGTATGAAAAACTATTCTTATAGTTCTCATCTGCATTCTATGAATTACAGAAACCAGTATCTGCATAGCATGCTGAAATTGTGCTTCATAAAATATTCTTAAAACTTTCTTATAACTGCTGTAGGTATTCGAAATCTGTCCTAAAATTTTTATTAGGTAGTGAGTAAATTTTATACTGGAGTTCCTCTTAGAAGGATATATTTAAAGAAATACCCCTGTGCCTTTCTAATGCAAAACCTCCCCTATCTTTTATTTATAACATTTATAATGAAGTCTTGTTTTGGTGCACATGGATTTGTATAAAATGATATGAAAGAGAACAGTGCCTTCTGGGTGTATAACAAGAAAATGTATTTATATATTTCACATCAACGACTTGCTGAAATACAAGGTTTTAAGAACAGAAGAAAAGCAACATTTGGTTTACATTTCCAATACACCATTGTTTTTCAGAAAGTAACAATTAGATTGTAGACCAGCAAGTTTAAATCTCCTAAAAAGACTTTTAACATTATTAGTCACAATTTTAAGGCAAATAAATAGCTACCATTTTGAGCTACTAGTTACTATTTATTCAGCTATTATATATTTCCTTGAGTTAAGCAATATACTGAACATTTTACATACATTATCTGATTTGTCTTAACAACGTTCTGAGATACACTTTTTCACTCCTATTTTACAGATGAACAAACTATCCCTAAGAAACCTATGTAAGGAAGTGCTCATGCTTTTTCCACTACTCTATAATTTTAATTTAAAATGTTGACAAGTTCTCTTACAATTTTTGTTTGTTGCTTTTTTAATGCATCTGCCTTTTATGTTTTGCCTTTTAAAGAAATGGATCTAGTAATTTGTGTGCTCTATGATTAGTTGTATTGCCAAATATCAGGCTACAGATTTCCTCCCTCAAGAGGGGCAGACACTCTTATGGCAAACATTTACATGATGTTCTGAGAACACAATTTGTCCTCTACCTAGAAAAGAAGAAAATAAGTTGAATTTTTTTTATCAATAACAACTTGAACTAGAAACATGGAATTATATTACATAAACATCCATCTGCTAGCGTATTTGATACATTTAGGCAATAGGTTTTTTCATTCTCTGACAAACTGTTACTGGTATTATCCAGTGTATATATTTAGATTTCTTTTTTCTAAATCAAAGACCATTTTAAATTTTGTAATGGAACTCCATGGTCATAATAATTATAATAATAAAGAATGGGAGGATAAAGAGGAGACAACCCATTTAATATTTAACAAATTTTGTTCGAAAAGATTGATGGTTATTAAAGGTTTTAATCCTTAAAACAGGTGCTCACATTATTCCATGTTACAGATGAGGAAACCGAGGCAAAGTAAGATTAAGCAATTTGCCCAATAGTAGTTTGGGATTGTGAAATCCGGATATCCAGCCTCAGAATATGAGTGGTTCACTGAAAAAAAATATTTTTTCAATGACTACTATGCAAAATATTAAATTTTTACTCAACAAAACAAAACGCAGACACTAAAACTGAACTAAATTCATAATTTAGAGAAAACACAAAAAATAGATTGATCCTATTGTTAAATTAATGAAACTAGACTGCAATTTTGAAAAAAAGATTTTCAATGACTATTTTAAATTTCCTCAATTTTAGAATAATAATATTATTGCATAGACATAATACAAATTGAAACACTTTAGCAATGGTTTGTTCTCATATCTTTCAAAGTAAAATATTTTAAAAGTATTTTATTATGATTGAATACATATTTTATAAGGCTTGTTACATGTATGATTCTCATTCACTTTACATTTCTCAGTACATTTGAAGATATGTCACTCACATATTCTCCCCCCCAAAAAATAGAAAATTAAAAAAAAAAATGCATGAGTAAAAGTAAAATGATAAGCCTGGAGTTCAAAGTGGATAGAGAATTTTTCCTAGAGTAAAACTGTAATGACTTGAGACAAAAGTTGAAGGACTAGTAAATTTTTTCTTAGCAGAAATGAAGGGAGGATAGGAAAACAACATGTTAAAGAACAAAACAAACAAACAAACAAAAAAATGGAGGTAAGATAGTTTAAGGTTTATTCCAAAAAGGAAGCATTAACTATGTGGTGAGAGCACAGGTTTGAATGCCAGCAATGGGGCAAGTTTTGGGAGATAAAGCTAAAACATAACTAGGATTGCATGCCAAGGAATTTCTCTTGTTATTTCGCATAGATTAGCTATATTTCAGGAAGATGTTTCTGGTGACATTGTGTAGAATGAATTGGAGAAATGGCACAGGTCTTGTTCCACAGGAAACAGTTTCTGCAATTGAGATAAGTATTTATTAGGGATTTTTCTTTGGATCAACACCTGTGGAAGGGAACAGGATAAGGGAAGAATGTGAGATGCAGTGTCATCCTAATAAATGGCTTTGCTATACCTACAGGACACTGTGAAACTACGTTAGATTGTCTTTAAGTGGAATGAGTGTGTATACTTTTGTTTTAATTAGTCATCCTAGATGGACACCACTGAGAGACTATGTGCACTTCTACCAGGCAGTTTTCTTAGCACAGACAATTGCCAAAGAGGGTTGACAGCTGAGAGCAGTCTTCAGGCTGCACCCCCAGCAGCTGGGCAGTGTCCTTCACTCCTGAATGCGAGCTTGGCAATGCATCCTCACATCCACCACAGTAGAGCAAATATATGGAGGAGTCCAGTTAAGATAAGATGTCATCATAGTTATAAAGAAATGGTTCGATGAAGGGAGGTTGTAAAATTCAAAGATTAACCGAAGAGTTATGTAGAATTACATAAAGAATCTGGAAAGTTTCAGGAGGAAGCTGAAATGACAGCTTCCTATACTAAAATGTAAAAATAAGATTGAAATGGAAGGGACATGAATGAGAAGTTTAAGATTGGAGGCAATGATTCCAACTGCATCTATTGAAAGTTTATGAGAAAAGTAAGAAGCAATAAAATAATAATTACCATTTATTCAGCTTTTAAAAGGAGTTCAGCATAGTATCTCCATTGATTAAAAAAAGTAATTGATAGAGAAATAAAATATCCAGGTTATGTAAACCTGCAAAATACACAAAATCATGGAAAGTTGCTTGTATATTTCACCATAGATTATTTATCTGATTACATAAAAATAGGAGAAAATGCCCAGGTGAACAGCTACCAGGAAGTTTCAGATTTATATAGTTAACTTTTACAATCAGCTTAGTTAACAAGAATGTAATACTTGTGTTTTATTATAATTATTTTTGTGTATTTTATATATTTATATAAATAGTAATTGCTGTCTGAATGGGAATTCTATAAATAAGGATTTTGTGGACATCAGTTTAGGAAGAAGAATATAATCCCACATCAGAGGAAGAGGTCTTCCAATAAGTCATGACATAGAAAGATTTTGTGATACAGGGGAAGACATTTTCATTGTATATTTCAAATATGTTAATTAAATATTGAACAAAGAAGAAACCATCTTCTGAAATTGTTATTGCTAAGAAAAAGATTGTAGAAGAATGCAAAATATTTGGAGCATCCATTGTGATTAGTGATGCATCATTTAATTTATTCTTTTTCACGTTTTCACTCTGTCACAATAAAAATTTTAGTTCACTTGTAACTTTCTTTTCACCAGTGTAGATATTTTATAACAAGAAGAATTTACACATTTGGTTAACTGTTAATGGGTCATCCACATAGTATATATGACCCAGACAGATCAGTTTCTAGTTGTAAGCCATAGATTAAAACAGGTCCAAATATTAACATATTTTGAAACTTAGATTTGTATATATTGAATAATATAGACTAATTTTAGCAAATAAATTAATCATCTAACCATTTTCTGAAAATAATGTTAATTAGAACATCAGTACCTCAAATATCTTTGCAGGTGAGAGTGAACAAAAAACAATGTTTTACTGAAAAAAACAAAACAAAACAAGAAAATGCTTGCACTGGATGCATACAAGCCATTTTTTCATATTTTAGTAGCCTTATTGAAATTTAATTCATGTACATAAAAATCCACCAATTTAAAGTGTAAAATTGAGTAGTTTTAGCATATTCAAAGTTGTGCAATAATCCACTCAATCTGAGTGTCATCACCGGGAAAAGAAACTCTGTGCCTATTAGCAGCCATACCCCACCCTCCCCAAACTACTCCCCAGTCCAGTCCCAGTTAACCAATAATTTATTTTCTGTCTCCATAGCTTTGACTATTCTGGACATTTCATAGGAATGGAGTCACAAATTATGTGTTCTTTCATGACTAGCTTCTTTCATTTACAATGTTTTAAAGTTCCTCCATGTTGCTCATTCTTTTTTACTTCTGAATAATATTCCATTCTATGGCTATGACACATTGTGTTTATCCATATGTTAAGTTGATGGACATTTTGGTTATTTAATTTGCTGGTGATTATGAATAATGCTGCTATGGACATTGGTGTGCAATTTTTTTTGTAAACACATTATTTCATTTATCTTGGGTATATAATTAAAGGTGAAATTGCTTGGCCGGATATTTATATTTTGAGGAACTGCCAAAGTGTTTGTCAGAATGGCTATACAATTTCCAGCAGCAATATATGAGTTTTCTAATTTCTCACTATCCTTACCAACAATTGTAGCTGTCATGCTGTGTTTGAAATGTTATTTCATTGTGTTTTTTTAATTTAAATTTTTGGATGTGGATTTATTGAGATATATTCTGTCCAAAGTATACCATCACAGGCTTCACAGCATCATCACAGAGTTGTGCATACAACCCCATAATCAATTTTAGAACATTTTAATTATCCAGAAAAGAAATAACAATAAAAAGAAAACCCAAATCTTCCCATACCCTCATCCCCCTATTATAGACCATAATATTGGTGTAGTACATTTGTTATTGGTAATGACAGTGTATTAAAATATTACTGGTAACTATAGTCCATAGTTTGCGATAGGCACCCTTTCCCCATATGCCCCTCTAATATAAACTCCTTGTAATAATATCATATATTTGTTCTAGTTCATGAAAGAACTTTTTTATATCTCAACATTTAATCACAGATGTTGTCTGCTACAAGATTCTCTGTGTTATACATTCCCATGTTTTAACCTCCGTTATTCCTTCTGGTGACATAAATGACTCTAAGCTTCCCCTTTCCACCACTTTCACACACCATTCTGCACTATTAATTACTCTCACAATAATGTCACCTCTGTCCATTTCCAAATATTTAAGTTCACTTTTGTGAAAAAATCTATACACATATTAAGCAACTGCTCCTCATTCTTTAGCCTCATTCTTTATCCTGGTAATGTATGTGAGTTTACATATTATAATTAGTTAATAACAGCGAGATCACAAAATATTTATTCCTTTGTGTCTGACATTTCACTTAACATGATGTCTTCAAGGTTCATCATGTTGTTGTGTATTTCAGGACTTCATTCCTTCTTACTGATGAATAATATTCTATTATATATATATACATATATATATATCACATTTTGTTTATCCAATCATCTGTTCATGGATATTTGGGTTATTTCCATCTTTTGGCAATTGTGAATAATGCCACTGTGAACACTGCTATGCAAATGTCTTCATTTACCCACTTTCAGATCTTCTGGATATATCCCAAGTAGCGGGATGGCTGGGTCATAAGACACCTCTATACTTAGCTGCCTGAGGTACTGCCAAAACCATCCTCCATAGCAGCTGTGCCTATCAGCAGTGATATGTTCCTATCAGCAGTGAATAAGTGTTACAATTTCTCCATATCCTCTCCAATACTTGTAATTTCCTGTTTGTTTAATAATAGCCATTCTAGTAGCCATGAGATGATATCTCATTGTGGTTGTGATTTGCATTTCCCCAATAGCTAATGAAGCTGAGCATCTTTTCATGTACATTTTCTCTTTGGAAAGATGTCTGTTCATTTCCTTTGCCCATTTTTTAATTGGGTTGTTTGTCTTTTTATTGTGGATTTGTGGGATTTCTTTATATATTCTGCATATCAAACCCTTATCAGATGCAGTTTCCAAATATTTTCTCCCATTGAGTTGGTTGCCATTCAACCTTTTGACAAAGTCGTTTGTAGCACTGAAGTATTTGGTTTTAAGGAGTGCCCAATTATGTATTCTTTCATTGCTTGTATTTTGGGAGTTAAGTGTCAGAAACACTGCCTATCACTATATCTTGGAGATAGTTCCCCAAATTTTCTTCTAGTAGTTTTATGGTACTGGCTCATATATTGATATCTTTGATCAATTTTGAGTAAATTTTTGTTTAGGATGTGAGATAGGGGTTCTTTATCATTCTTTTGGTTATGGATATCTAGTTCTCCCAGCTCCAATGATTGAAGAGTCTGTTCTGTTCCAGCTGAGTGGGGTTGGGAGCCTGGTCAAAAATCAATTGACTATAGATCTGAGAGTCTATTTCTTATAGATCTGAGAGTCTATTTCTGAACTGTCCATTTGATTCCATTGATCAATATGTCTATCAAAACAGTAGTACCATGCTCTTTTGACCACTGTGGCTTTCCAATATTTTTAAACTCAGAAAGTATAGTCCTTCCCATTTCATTTTTCTTTTTCAATATTTTTTAGCTATTTGAGGTCCCTATTCTTCCAAATAAAATTCATAATTAGCTTTTCCATTTCTGCAAAGGAGTCTGTTGGAATTTTTATTGGTATTGCACTGAATTTGTAGATGAATTTGGGTAAAAATAACATCTTATTGACATTTAGCCTTCCAATCCATGAACACAGAGTGTTTTTCATTTATTCAGGTCTTCTTTGAGTTCTTTCAGCAATGTTTTTTAGTTTTCTTTGTACAATGCCTTTACACCCTTTGTTAAGTTTATTCCTAGATATTTAATTCTTTTAGTTGCTTTTGTAAATGGATTTTTTTCTTGATTATTTCCTCAGATAGCTTATGTTTTAGTTTATAAAAGATGCCAGAATGCAATATACTAGAAGCAGAATGGCTTTTTAAAAGAAGAATTTATTTTTATTTAGTTAGTTATTATATATTTTTTTGCATGGGCAGGCACTGGGAATCGAACCCAAGTCTCTGTCATGGCAGGCGAGAACTCTGCCTGCTGGAACACCATGGCCCACCCAAGAGGAATTTATTAACAAGTTTACAGTTGTAAAGTTGTGAAAATATTCAAACTAAGGCATCCCAAGTAAAACATCTTGGTTCAAGAAGGCCAATGACATCTAGGGTTTCTCTCTCAGCTCAAAAGGCACATGGTGACGTCTGCTAGCTTTCTCTCCAGGATATTCAATGGCCTCCTGAGAGGTGTTTCCTTTATGCATCTCTGGTTGATGTACTCTGTTGGTTCTGGTAGCTCTGTAGCTTTGTCCAGAATGGTTCCCTCTTAAAGGACTCCAGTAAGCTCCCCACCTTCAGTGGGTGGTGACACATCTCCATGGAAACCAACTAATCAAAAGTTACCACCAGCAATTAGATAGGACACATCTCCATGGAAACAGTAAAAAATCCCACCCAGCAATACTGAATGATAATTGAAGGACATGGCTTTTCAGGGGTGCATGATAGCTTCAAACTGGCTCTAATTTATAGAAACACCATTGGTTTTTGTGTGTTGGTCTTGTATCCCTCCATTTTGTTGAACTCATTCATTAGCTCAGGTAACTTTGTTGTCATTTTTCCTGAATTTTCTAAATGTAGAATCATGACATCTTCAAATAGTGACAGTTCTACCTCTTTTCTAATTTGGATGCCTTTTTCTTTCTTTTCTTGTCAATTTGCTCTAGCTAGAACTTGAGCAGTTTGTTGAATAGCAGTGGTAACAATGGACATTCTTGTCTTGTTCTTATTCTTAAAGGGAAAGTTTTTAGTCTCTCACCATTGAGTATGATGTCAGCTGTTATTTTGTCATTTATGCCCATTATTATGTTGAGGAAGTTTTCTTTGATTTCTACTTTCTTTTTTTTTCTTGGCATAGGCAGGCTCCGGGAATCAAACCTGGATCTCTGGCATGGCAGACAAGAATTCTGCCACTGAGCCACCATTGTAACCACCTTTGATTTCTACTTTCTGAAGTGTTTTTATCATGCAAGGATGCTGAATTTTGTCGAATGTCTTTTCTGCATCAATTGAGATGATCATGCATTTGTTCTCTTTTGATTTGTTAATGTAGTGTATTACGTTAATTGATTTTCTTGTGTTGAGCCGCCTTTGCATACCTGCGATAAAACCCTCTTATTCATGGTGTATAATTCTTTTAATATGCTATTGAATTCGATTTGCAAGTATTTTTTGAGATTTTTTCATCTACAGTTCATTAGAGAAATTGGTCAGTGATTTTCTTTTTTTGTAATGTCTTTGTTTGGCTTTGGTATTAAGGTGATATGGTCTTAATAGTATCAGTTAGGTAGTGTTCCCTCTTCAGTTTTTTGTTTTTTGTTAATAGTTTGAGCAGGAATAGTAGTAATTTTTCTTGGAATGCTTGGATTCATTTGCCTGTGAAGACATCCAGCCCTGGGATTTTCTTTGTTGGTAGGTTTTTGATGGCTGATTCAATCTCTTTACTAGTGTTTCTTTTGTTTGTTTGTTTTGAGATCTATTTCTTCATGAGTCCGTGTAGGTTGCTCATGTGCTTCTAAGAAGTTGCCCATTTCATCTAAGTTGTACAGTTGTTCTTAGCAATCTGTTATGATCTTTTTTATTTCTTTGGAGTCCATCAGAAAGCTTCCCTCTCATTTCTGCTTTTATTTATTTGCGTTTTCTCTCTTTTTGTCTTTGTCTAGTTAAGGGTTTATCAATTTTAGTGATCTCAAAGAACCAACTTTTGGTTTTATTGATTCTCTCTATTGTTTTTTTATTATCTATTTCATTGATTTCTGTTGTAATCTTTGGTATTTCTTTTCTTTTGCTTGCTTTGGGATTAGTTTGCTCTTCTTTCTCCAGCTTCTCCAATTGTTCAGTTAGGTAACTTTTTTTTGCGTGGGCAGGCACTGGGAATCGAACCCAGGTCTCTGGCATGGCAGGCAAGAACTCTGCCTGCTGAGCCACCATGGCCCGCCCAACAGTTAGATAACTTTTTAGCTCTTTCTTCCTTTTTTAATGTAGGCATTTAAAGCTACAAATTTCCCTCTCAGCAGTGCCTTTCCTACAGCCCATAGTTTTGATATGTTGTGTTTTCATTTTCATTCATCTCAAGATATTTACTAATTTCTCCTCTGACCCACTGATTGTTTAAGAATGTGTTGTTGAACTTCCATTATTTGTGTATTTCCTGGTTTTCCATTTGTTATTAATTTCCAGCTTCATTACGTTACTATCAGAGAAAGTGCTTTGTATAATTTCACTCATTTAAAATTTATTAAGACTGGTTTTGTGCCTCAGCATATGTTCTATCCTGGAGAATGTTCCATGAATACTTGAAACAAATGTATATTCTGCTGTTTGGGGGTGCAATGTCCAATATAAATCTGTTAGGTCTAGTTCATTTTTCATATTATTTAGGCTGTGGTTTTGGTTTTGCACTTCCCTAATGACTAATGATTTTGAACATCTTTTCAAATGTTCAATGATCATTTGTGTGTCTTCTTTGAGAAATGTGCATTAAGCTCCTTGTTCAAGGCCATGAAGCTTTACTCCTACATTTTTCTAAAAGTTTCATGGCTTGGCTCTTACTTTTATGTCAGTGATTCATTTTGAGTTAATTTTTGTATATTGTGTGAGGTAGAAGTCCAACTTCATTTTTTTACATATATGTATCCAATTTTCCGAGCCATATTTATTGAAAAAATCCATACTTTCTCCATTAAATTTTTGGCACCCTTATTAAAAATCCATTGCCAGAATGAATGTGACTACTGAATCATTATAAGGATGTTTCTTTTTAATTTCTAATGTATTGGAATAGTCAGAAGGAAATACCTGAAATTGTTGAACTGTAATCTAGTAGCCTTGATCTTTGATAATCATTGTATAACTATATAGCTTTTATCATGTGACCGTGTTATTTTATAAACCTTGTGACAAGTACCCTCTTTATCCAGTGTATAGGTAGATAAGTAATAAAATAAATACATGCATGAAAAAAGTAATAGGTTGGGAGTATTTATAAAAATGCCCATATATATATACTATGGACAATACTTATAGTAGTACTTTAAAAACCTTTTATCAATTTTAATAAATGTAATGACTGTTAAAAATAGTAGAATTGCAAGAAAAAGTTTTATGAACTATAACACATTTTCCACACCAAAAAACAAGTTGATGGGGTGGTGTATGGGAATCCTGTATTTTATAATTGTTCTGTAAACCCACAACTTCTCTAATAAAAAATATTAAAATAAATCCATTGCCAAATTTGTTCCCAGGAAGATAGAGTAGACATAGTTTTCTCCATTCATCATTTGCTAAACATGATACACTTATATAAAGTAAATATAAGGAGGCCCTGAAATTTGGAAAGAAGAATGCAGATTGTCTAGGGATGTCATGGCCTGAGAAATAATGTTTGTGAGTTCTGCTGGTTTTCTTTTTAGCTCAATTTATCTCAGACTCAGAGATGAAGAAACCAGTAATCAGACATCATGGAAAAAAGTGGCCTATATCCATACTTGCCAAATAGAGAGTTCATAACTTTACAATATACGAAGTTATAATGAGGCTCCCTGACATTACCATCATGGTGGTGTCTGAGAAGGTTAAGAAGGGAACAGTGGATAAGTTTGCCTCTTCCTCCACATCCTCTCCAGTTCTTGACATTTTCTTTTCTTTCTTTCTTTTTTTTTTTTTTTAATAATGGTCATTCTAGTGGGTGTGACACAATATTTCATTGTGGTTTTGATTTGTATTTCCCTATTAGCCAGTGAGGTTGAGCATCTTTTCATATGCTCTTTGGCCATTTGCATTTCCTCTTCTGAAAAGTGTCTGTTCATGTCTTTTGCCTAATTTTTAAATTCAGTTGTTCATCTTTTTGTTGTTGAATTAAGGAATCTCTTTATGTATTCTGGATATTAAACCTTTATCTGATATGTGGTTTCAAAATATTATATCTCATTGTGTAGGCTGCCTTTTTACGTTCCTTACAATGTCCTTTGATTCATAAAAGTGTTTAATTTTACAATATCTCATTTATCTATTTCTTTTTTCAGTGCTTATGCTTTGGGTGTAAGTTCTAGGAAACCACCTCTTATTATAAGATTCATAAAATATTTCCCACATTTTCTTCTAACAGTTTTATGGTATTCACCCTAATGTTTAGGTCTTTGATCCATTTTGAGTTGTTTTTTTTATATAATGAGATATGGATTCTTTTTTGTTCATTTTAATATGGCTATCCAGTTCTCCAAGCACCATTTATTGAAGAAGCTGTTCTGTCCCAGGTGGGTTGGCTTGATTACCTTATCAAAGATCAACTGTCCACAGATGAAAGGGTCTATTTCTGAATACTCACTTTGACTCCATTGGTTGGTGTCAAATATATATATATTTATGCCAGTACCTTGCTGTTTTGACCACTGCAACTTCAGAGTGTGCTTGAAAGTCAGGTAGTGTGAGACCTCCCACTTTATTCTTCTTTCTCAAGGTATTTTTAGGTATTCGGGGCACCCTGCCTTTCCAAATAAATTTGGGCTTTGGTTTTTCTATTTCTGTAAAGTAAGTTGATGAGACCTTAATTGGTATTGAATTGAATCTATGAATCAATTTGGGTAGAATTGACATCTTAACTATATTTAGTCTTCCAATCCATGAATATGGTATGCCCTTCCATTTATTTAGGTCCTGCATAATTTTCTTTTATCAGTTTCTTCTGTTCTTATTCCTCTGAAGTGTTTTCATGAAGAAAGTATGTTATATTTTGTCAGATACCTTTTCTGCATCAATTGAGATCATCATGTGGTTTTTCTGCTCTGACTTACTGCTATGGTGCATTACATTATTTGATTTTCTTGTGTTGAGCCAGCCTCACATACCTGGAATAAATCCCACTTGGTCATGGTTTATAATTCTTTTAATGTGCTACTGGATTCAATTTGCAAATATTTTGTTGTGGATTTGCATCGATATTCATTAAAGAGATTGGTCTATAATTTTCTTCTTCTTTTTTTTTTTTTGTAGTATCTTTGTTTGGCTTTGGTATTAGGGTGATGTTGTCTTCATAGGATTGGTTACGTAGCTTTCCCGCCTCTTCTTTTTGAAAAGTTTGAGCAGAATTGGTAATAATCCTTTCTTGAATACTTGGTAAAATTCACATGGGAAGCCATCTGGTCCTGGACTTTTCTACTTTGAGAGCTTCTTGAAGACAGATTCAATCTCTCTTCTTGTGATTGGTTTGTTGAGGTCTATTTCTTTTCAAGTCAATGTTGATTGCTCAGGTCTTTCTAGGAAGTTGTCCACTTCATCTACTTTGTCTTGTTTATTACCATATAGTTGCTCATAGTATCCTCTCATTACTCCCTTTATTTCTGCTGCATCAGTTATGTCCCTTCTTCCATTTTTTATTTTATTTAATTGCATCCTCTCTTTTTTCTTTTGTTAGCTTAGCTAAGAGTCCAATGATTTGATTGATTCCCTCAAAGAACCAATATCTGGTTTTGTTGATTTTCTCCATTTCTTTCATATTCTCACTTTCATTTATTTCTGCTCTGACCTATGTAATTTCTTTCCTTTTGTTTGCTTTGGATTTAGTTTGCTGTTCTTTCTCTAGTTCTTCTAAGTGAACAGTTATTTCTCAATTTCTGCTCTTTCTTCTTCTTTTTTAAATATAGGCACTTAGGGTAATAAATTTCTCTCTCAGCACTGCTTTTGCTGCATCTCATAAATTTTGGTATGTTGTGTTTTCATTTTTATTTGCCTCAATATTTTACTGATTTCTCTTGTTATTTCTTCCTTGACTGGTTATTTAAGAGTGTGCTGTGTAACCTCCATATATTTGTGAATATTCTGGCCCTCTACCTGTTACTGATTTTCAACTTCATCCCATTATGATCCAAGAAAGTGTTTTGTATAATTTCAGTCTTTTTTAATTTATTGAGACTTGCTTTGTAAAGTTCCAGCATATGGTCTATTCTTGAGAATATCTATGAGCACTTGAGAAAAATGTGCATCCTTCTTTTGTTGGATGTAATGTTCTGTAAATGTCTGTTAAGTCTAGTTCATTTATCATGTTATTCAAAATCTCTGTTTCCTTTTTGATCCTCTGTCTAGATATTCTATCTATTGATGAAAGAAGGGAATTGAAGTCTCCAGATATTATGGTAGGGTTTTCTATTTTTCCCTTCAGTGTTGTCAGTGTTCGCCTCATGTATTTGGGAGCACTCTGGCTTGGTGCATAAATATTTATGACTGTTATATCTTCTTGTTGAATTGTTCCTTTTATTAATGTACACTGTCCTTCTTTGTCTCTTTTACTTGTATTACATTTGAAGTCTAATTTTTTTCGATATTAATATAGTTACCCCTGCTCTTTTCTGGTTGTTGTTTGAATTAAATATCTTTTCCCAACCTTTTACTTTCAACTTGTTTTTGCCCTTGGGTCTAAAATGAATCTCCTGTAGACAGCATATAGATGATCCCTATTTTTAAATCCATTCTGCCAGTCTATGTGTTTTTATTTGGAAGTTGAATCCATTAACATTTAGTATTATTATTGTAAAGACTGATACTTTTTCCTGCCATTTTGTGTTTTGGATTTTATATGACATATCTATTTTGTTCCCTACTTTTAAACTGTACTGATAGTCTTCATTCCTACACTCTTCTCCGGACCTCTCTCTCCTGCCTTTTCCTAACTGCCTATAGTGCTCCCTTTAGTGTTTCTTGTAGAACCAGTCTCTTAGTTACAAATTCACTCAGCGATTGTTTGTCTGAAGATATTTTAATCTTTCTTCATTTTAAAGGCAGTTTTGCTGGGTATAGAATTCTTTGTTGGCAATTTCCTTCTTCAGAATTTTAAATCAGACCACTGCCTTCTTGCCTCCATGGTTTCTGGCGAAAAATGTGCACTTAGTCTTATTGAGCTTCCCTTGTATGTAACAGGTTGTTTTTCTCATGCTGCTTTCAAAATTTCTCTTTGTCTTTGACATTTGATAATCTGATTAATAAGTGTCTTGGAATATGCCTATTTGGATCTATTTTGTTTGGAGTACACTGCACTTGTTGGATTTATAATTTTATGTCTTTCATAATAGATGAGACATTTTCAGTGATTATTTCTTCCATTAGTCTTTCTCCTCCTTTTCCCTTCTCAACTCATTGATTTGATTTTTTGATAAGATTTTGCATGTCTGTTTGAACATCTGAATTCATTGTTTCAACTCCTGTATCTCATTTCAGGTGTTGATTTGTTCCTTTGACTGGCCATATCTTCAATTTTCCTAGTATGACTCGTTATTTTTTGGCTGGCTCTAGGGTTCAAATTTCCTTAATTAGATTATTCTGGAAGTTGTTTTCACTGTTTTACCTAGTGTTTCCTTGCTGAATGGCTTTGTTCTATCTGATATTTGACATCCAGTTCAACTTATTCTAGACCTCTACCATAGGTTCTGTTTAACTGGTCAATTTTTTTTCAGTTCTTGTTCTAATATTTTTTGCCCTTACTATATGGAACCATTTTTAGGAGGGTCTTCTCAGATATTATAGACCCCAGTCAGGTTTTTCCAGACCAGATAGGCCCACATTTCAAAGGAGAGAGTAGCCAGCATCGGTTTTCCCTGAAGGTGAGACTCAGCAGACTGTTAGACTTTCCTATGAAGTTTCTAGACTCTGTGCTTTTCCTATCCTGCCCAGCATATGGCACTTGTCTGCCCACAGCTTCCTACCAGTTTAAAATGATTTGGTGCATTTAATTTCAGCAGACTCTCCCTGCCAAGGGCATGGTTGAGACTGAGGGGAGATAATAGGCAGGCTTTGATTGCTTCTGTTTTCCAGCTCCTGGGGCTTGAATTCCTTGAAGCAGGATCTCCACTTGAGCTGGGTTCCATTTCTTGGGGAAGAAATGCCCTTTAGAGAATTAACCCCTTTCACCCAACTAGTTACTTTATCTCTCAGACATCCGTTAGTTCCACCCTTGTCTGGGGCAGTGCAAGAGCCTGAGAGTGCTTACAGTTCTATCTAGTAAGGTGTAAAGAAGTAGAAAGAGAAAAGCAAAAGAGGCTTTTCAGAGCTGGGCCTCTTCTCCTTGGGTTTGCCAATCGAGAACTTGAGTTGGTATGTTGCCCTATGTATCTCCAGGCTTTATGCATCCCCTTTCCCTGGGGTATAGCCCTTTCCCAGTATTTTGTGCAGTCCAACTCAAAAAGCCTCAGTTTTTTTTTTCCTCAGCCCCACCCCCTCTCAGCTGGGGCAAAATCTCTTATTTCCTTTCATGCTTATTGCAGGTTTCTCTTTGCTGGAAGCCTGTTTCCAGTAGTCAGAATTTGTTAATTAATTCCACACTTTCAGCTTGGTTGAGCTAAGCACTTGCTACTAGTAAAGTTTGTTTCCTTTACCCTCAGGAAACCAGCCTGCTGTGATGATTGGGGAGAGGTGCTGACCTCCACTTCTTGGGGTCCTCACAGTTCTGTGTGGGATCTCAGCCATTCCACCTGGTCCAGACTGGTGTATGATGTGTGTCCAGTCACTGATGTTCCCCCAGCAGTTGTTCTGTACCATTCCTGGCTATTTACTAGCTGCTCTGGATTACAAAATAAGTTCCACACCCCCCCCGCTATGACACCATCTTGCCCCTTTTAATATATTTTTAAGCTATTTCCTTACCTGTAATACCGGGATTACAATTAATATTTAACATTAAACAATCTGTTTCATAATAATACTAACGAAATTTCAATAGTTTATAGAAAAATTATTTCAAAGTACCACCATTTTCTCCTTTTTTGCTATTCTTACCATATAAATTTAATCTCTAGACATTACAAACCCATCATGGCAATTATTTCACTTTGTAAAGTTTTTCTTAACTAGATAGGAGAAGAAAAAGTTAAAAACATTATCAGTATGATTTATTTATGTATACGTGTATACTTGCTCTATTATAGTTCTTTATTTCTTTTTGTGGACTTGAATTACTGCCTAGTGCCCTGTACATTTCATCCTGAGGGACTCCCTTTAGTATTTCTTTTAGGATAAGTCTGATGGCATTGAATTTTTGCTACTTTTGTTTTTCTGGAAATGTCATAATTCTCCTTTATTTTTGAGGGCATTTTTGATAGACATAGAAGTCTTGGCTGACAATTTTTCCCAGCCCTTTCCTTTTCTCTCTGCTTTCTTATCTCATTATTTACTGATGTGAATTCAATTGTTCATATTACTAGGACTTTTTTACATGGTGTGTCATTTTTCTCTTGTTGCTTTCAAGATTGTTTCTTTGTTTTTGTTTGTTTGTTTGTTTCAACAGTTTGATAGTGATGTTTCCGCATGTTACTCTACTCAGTGGAGTTTGTTGATCTTCCCAGAAGTGCAGAATAATATTGTTACCTTATTCTGGAAGTATCTGGCCACTAATTCTTCAAATTTTCGTTCTGCCCCTTTTGCTCTTTTCTGTCCTTCTGATACTTCCACTATATGTACATTAATATACATGATCATGTCACAAATATCTCTTCAACTATGTTCATTTTTTTATCCTTTATCTTTTTATCCATCAAAATGGGTAATGTCAAATTAACTGACTTCAAGTACACTGGTTCTTTCTTCAGCCATCTTGAATCATCTGTTGAATACCACTGTGATTTTTTCATATTTGTTAATGTGCTTTTTGACTCCAGAATATCTATTTTATTTTTAACAAGTTCTACATCTTTTTAAATTTTTTATGAGACACTGTTCTCCTTGGCAATCTTTTCCCTGGGCTAATTCTGCAAATTCTGTATTCTTTGTAGTGCATGGCCATTAAAATCTTTGTTCGGTCTGTCGTTTGTGGTCAGCTAATGAGCGGTCAGATTGCTTTCAAAGTCTTGAAGCTATAAGTATTCCACCATTCCCTGAAGTTCTCTGTGTCTCTGTATTTGGTCACATCTTCATCAATATAGCAATTTGCAATGTTACTTTAGGTTCATCCCCTTCTTAAGCAAGGTCTTTCATGGGTGAGAGCTTGGGAGCTTCTCATATATCCCTTTGGCATGTACATAGTCCTGAATATCTTTGTAGCCTTTTGTATATCTAACAATATGTTGGAGTTTTTTTGAAATCCCCTGTGGCTATCTCTTTCCTTATATCTCCCTTTTATTCAGGTCCTAGTTTTACCCATCCGATTTCACAACTTCAGGCAGTTGCATCAAGGTACAAGTTAAAGAAATGTCTTTTTTTGAGATAAGTTGCAATTCTATCTTTGAGGTATTATTGTTGCGGTTGTTGTTTCAATATTAAAGAATTCTTCTTTTTAATGAGTCCATTGTATAATTTTCCTAAAATATGTCAGGGTTAACTGACTCAATATCAAAAGTTTCAAATATAAGAAAGCTTTAAATGCCATGACCATATATTTGAATTGGGTTTGAAAATCTCTACCATACAGACTTTATTTTTTGTGAGAATAAGGCTCTGAAATCCCAGAATCAGAACTGAATAACATAACTAGAGTCATTAATATAAATGTGTGCAGTAGAGTTTAATAATAGCAGAATATTTTGTAAAAGCTAATAATTCAGAGATAAAAAGGAAGAGACGTACACTAATAGATTTCTATGGATAAAACATACACTCAGAATAAAACAATGTTGGTTCACATCTCACCTTACTAACACTTTTAACTGTCAAGTTACTATTTTTTCCTTTTCTGTAGTTTATTTTTCAGTTATGAAGTGAAAAGTATAGTAGTTTGTATCTTGAAGAATTATTATGAGAATTAAATAAAATAGCATACATCCTGGCAAGTACAAAATTCAGAATAAAGGTTATTTTGGTGGCAGTTTTTCCTGTTGTTTAACTTTAAATTATCGTTATAGAAAAGAAATTGTGTAATTGATATTATGGAGGTTAGAAGTAGTGGCAAATTAAAAAATAGTGGAAATCAAATTTCCTGTGAAAATTAAACCATTGATTTAACACGTTATATATCAGAATAGAACAACATCGTTTCTTTTAAAAATATATGAGAATATCTAGCAAGCAGAATTTAAGATTGACTGAATTCCATCAATATGTCTAAAGAAAGAATGTGTCAGAAAAAAGATGGTTTCTTCAACTATTAAAGCATAAGAAAGTTACTCATCTTAGTATGTTCCAAAAAGTAAACGTAGATAAATTCCAGAGGTAAGAATAAAAAATTAGTCAAGTCTGATGCCATTAGCATTTGAAGCATTTACATAATTCCTCTTTTTACAAATGGGTATGTTTTAATTCACTTTTCTGAATTAATTAGAAAATCTTTTATAATTGAGTATATGTCTTCTTATGAGGCTACAGAGAGATACATGGTATCTATATGAAACATTGGCACTGTAGTTTTTAATCAAAGTCCCTGTGGACTCATTTATTCCAAATTTACCTCTGATGGAGAGACCCTATATTGCTGATTCTCTTTCTGGTAACCTGAGGCTGAGATCTGGACTCTGAACTATGGTTCTGGGAGGACCTTTTCAGAAACAAGGGAATCTTTGGCCTTCAGCAAAATCTTGTGGCACTATAGTCAAATGTGTTTTCTAAAATGATTGCATATAGCATTCTTTCCACCTTACAGCTGGTTTTATCTTTAAGGCGCTAGGGGTTGAGGAGTGGACTGAAAGAGCTGAACTCTAAACTTCATTGAGTTCCTCTGATTAACTGAAGGATATTGTATTCCCTGAGTATATTGAGGAAAATCACTGGAAAATGCTGGTTAAGGTGATCAAAAGAGAAAAGTGCTTGGGAAAGTCTTTTTGAGAAAATATTCATGAAATAGAAGAATAGGGTATATTTTATATTTGTTTTCTTATAGCAAAATACAATTTTAGTAGAGTTTAATTAAAATTAACATTCTATGCAGATACTTTTCTTTTGCTGTTAAAATATAAGTAGTCAAAACATAAAGTATAAAATAAAACAAAATGTATAAGTGTATAAAAACACATGACAAAACGCTAGGAATAGAATTTAATTACTTTTTCCACCATTTTCCTTGACTCTGAAAGGTATTTTTGTTCTAATTAAAGAGAACATTTCTAACTATTTACATGTGGTTACATTAAAAATAATGCAAGTGGGAATAATTTTAGAACTTGATGTAAAATTTACATACTTTATTCTTCAGTTAATCAAGATTCACATCGAACATGCTGAAAGAAAAAGAATCAGGTTGCACGATGTGTAAATTTTGGGTTTCAAACAAAGTATATAGGACAGTACAGTTGGTTATTTTTTGTGGCAAATGATAAGGGAAAATAATTTTATTAATGTTGGAGTAATGTGAGCTATTTATTTTATTCGTTTGTTTATCCATATTATGATTACAAAAAGAACAATGGAAACATCAAAAAGAATGGTGATAGGTTTTTAATTCTTAACATAGTTACTGGAAACTATGTTAGAAATGTGGGCACAATTTTTGATGCACTGTCTGTATATCTGTATATTCATTATATTTATAATAAAATATAATTTTAAAAAAGAGATCTCTATGTGGTGATGTGATTTCGAGTTTCTTTTTTTTTTTTTTTTTTTACATGGGCAGGTACTGAGAACCGAACCCGGGTCCTCTGGCATCACAGGCAAGTATTCTTGCCTGCTGAGCCACCGTGGCCCGATTTCGAGTTTCTTGTGTAAAAGGTTACAGTCTTCTGAAAGTTTTTGTCATTACCTACAAAGAAGGAATATCATTTCATAGTGATTCTTACTTGTTCTCCAATGGGAATATAAATGTGTAGTTTTATCAATATGAGATTTAAAATTTAAAATGTACTTATTCCCAAAACCTTGCCAAAATCTTTTACTCAAATATTTACCCAAAATTAAGATACTGAATTTATATGTCTCCTAAATTCCTCAGTTTGGGAGTTGGGGAAGTCCTGTGGTTTAGGCAAAGAAGAAGGTTATGGGGATATTTACTCAATCAGCAAGTATTTACTGGATTTCTACTCAATGCCAGACTCTGTATTAGCCTCCAGTGATACAACAGCAAATTTTAGAAACAGAAGAATCATATAAAAAATTACCTTATGATGATAAACCTAGGAAAAATAGAGGTATGAAGAGAGAAAAACAGACTATGTGGCAACTGACAATTTACCTCAGTGTATAGTAAATAGCAGGTATGTTGAAGGCAGTAGTGAGCTGGTAGGTGTGAGTGCCCTATTCCTTTATCTCCACAGAGAAAGCATTATAGACAACTACAGAAAACTGTTTACAGTGCATCTTCAGGAATGAAAACTATGGATCAAGAAATAAAGATGGTATATGGCTCAGTGAAATGGAAAAAATACCAGTTAGCTGCCGCTCAGGGTATATAGAGTAAAGTATGGACCTTATATTCACATTGAGGAATAGTCAAAAGAACACTTGGAGTATGGAGGTGAGAAGATGGGGTCTGTATTTTGGATGAATGACTTTGGGAACAGTGTGGAAAAATGAGAGGATGGGAAGAATATGCAGTTTGACAGGTTAGACAGGATACTGTTGAAATAAGCTGGTAGGAGATGGAGAGGAATTGAAATAAATCTAAAGGATTGAGAATAGAAAAAGTAAGAGGCAGGGAGGAATAGATTTAAGAGATGTTTAAGAGAATAAACTGATGAGACAGAGCCTGAGAAAAGAGTGCAAGAGGACATGGATGACTAGTTTTGATTCATTAGACTACATCTACACAGAGATATGTAGCAGAGAGGTGATAACAAACAATGAAGAGATGCCTCTTGGATAGTTACCAGTGCCAGTGGTATTTACAGCTAAATGTGTGGTTGCCGAGAAGATTGTGTGAGAGAGAGGGCGCTGGTAAATTTTAGGAGTAGAAGTTTATGAGATTAGGGAAGCAAAGTACTGTCATGGAAGCAAAACTGGAAGAAATTTTCAAGAAATAAAGAATGATTAGTAATACTGAATGCACACAGATGACAAGAAGTATAAAAAATGAGCTAGTTTGAATATAAAGGTCATGGTAAAATTTTGCAAGAGTCTTTTAACATAATTGAGCACAGACGCCTAATTCACTGGGTGTAAAAAGGACTGGAAAAGTAAACACAAGTGTGAATGATGCTGTCTCATAGACTTGGTTATTAGAAAAGAAAAAAAATGAAGAACATCAGTACAAATACTATACAAATAGCCTGCATTGCTCTGTACTGTGAAAGAAAATTAAATATGAGCATAAAAGAAAAGAGAAAGAAATTTGAAAAAATCCACATTGTTAAGCAAACTCTTCTTGACAATGTGACCCAAACTGTGTAAATTTTTTCAAATATAATATCAACTTTTTAATTGTGGATTAAATGTTTGGTTTAAAAAGTGGATATTAAATGTTAACTTGTGAAAATACAACATAAAGTCATTTAGAAACTGCCAAAGAGTGAAATATGGAAAGTTTTTGTGCTAGTTTTTGAGAAGCATTTCCCTAAAACCACATACTGATTTCATTAGATTGTTTTGTTCTTTGTCCTCTTAAACTTAAGTGTGCTCCCCACAAGCACAGCACTTACATATTTTGCAGTAATAGTCTGATTTTAACCTCTCTTTCTCAGTTTGGGAGGTCAGTTATGAGGTCAGCCTGAATACAGGCTACAATAATGTCCTATTTCTCATTTTATCCATATGGCATGACATAGTTTTACATTTCCTTAGGATAGCTTGGCTGTATCTGTATAAATTTAAAATTAATAAATCCCATTTTGGGGATTCCATCTTAAGGATAACTTGCATAAGTGCACAGGGATCTATGTTTGAAGGTGTTTTTACACCCTATAACCAAAAAGAATGAAGCCATCACTAGGAAAATGTTCAAATTAATTATAGAACAGCCATGCCATGAGATGCAATATAGTATGTAGTCACTAAGAAAGAATGTAGTATATGTATTAGTTTATTAATGCTGCCAGAATAAAATATATCAGAAATGGAACATCCTTTAAAAAGGGAATTTAAGTTGCAAGTTTAAAGTTCTAAGGCTGTGAAAATGTCCAAATTAAGGCACCACAAGAAGTTACCTTCACGCAAGAAAGGCATATACAATCTGGAACACCTCTGTCAGCTAGGAAGACAAGTGGCTGGCATCTGCTGGAGGCACTGGCTTCTTGTTTCAAACAGCTTTCCTGGGGGCATTTTCTTTCTTCATCTCCAAACTTTTGGGTCCTATTTTGGCTCTGTCAGCTTTGAAGTAATTGTTCTCCAAACGTCTGTATCTGCTCTGAGGTTTCTTCAAACTATTTCCCCTTTTAAAGGATTCCAGTAAACTAATCAAGACCCACCTTGAATGAGTGAGGTCATATCTCCATCTAATCAAATGGTCACACCCACAATTGGGTGGACTACATCTCTGTGGAGATAATCTAATCAAAGGTTTCCACCCTACAATCTTTGAATCAGGATTAAAAGAAATGACTGCCCTCAAAAGACTGGATCAGAAATTAAAACATAACTTTTCTGGGGTACATAATAGATTCAAACTAGCATAGTATGCATTTGGAACCAGAAGAGTATCAGTGAAATTTTTAAATAAATGTGTTAGTTAGATTCAGTTGTCAACTTGGCCAGGTGAGCATACCTAGTCTTGTTGCTGCGGACATAAGCCAACGGCACGTGAACCTCATCTGTTGCCAATTACATCTGCAGTCAGCTAGGAGGCGTGTCTGCTGCAATGAGTGACGTTTGACTTAATTGGCTGGTGCTTAAATGAGAGAATGCAACGTAGCACAGCCTAAGCAGCTCGGCATTCCTCATCTCAGCACTTGCAGCTCAGCCCAGGCCTTTGGAGATGGAGAAAGAAGTTACCCCGGGGAAAGTTGTTGGAACCCAAGGGCCTGGAGAGAAGACCAGCAGAGACCATCCTGTGCCTTCCACGTAAGAAAGAG
>PVIY010004881.1:24563-72647 GCA_004026745.1 Myrmecophaga tridactyla | reverse complement strand
AATAAAAGTATGAAAATATGCATAGTATGACTGAACACATTTTGGAATATTTACCTGTATACTTTTTGCATAGAAGTATGTATATGTGCATGTGCCTAGGAAAAGACCTGGAAAGATAAACGTAGTTTGGTAGCAGTAATTTGTAAAGTGTAATAAATGTATGAGGGGAGATATTATTTTATTTTTTTTCCTTTCCAATCTGCATGCATTCATTTCTTTTTCTTGCTTTATTATACTGCCTATGATTTCTAATATAATTTAATTCAATTTTATTGAGATTTACTCACAAATATTAAATCCATCTAAAGTATACAAATAATGGCTCACAGTATCATACAGCTTTTTGTTGTTTTGTTGTTGTTGTTGTTGTTTTTGCATGGGCAGGCACCAGGAGTCAAACTGAATCTCCAGCATGGAAGGCAAGAATTCTGCCTGTTGAGCCACTGTGGTGGGCCCTCATATAGTTTTGCATTCATCACCACAATCAATTTTAAACATTTTTTGTTACTCCTAAAAAACAAAATAAAAATAAAATCTGACACCTCCCATCCCTCTTATCCCCACATTATTTTTTGTCTTTATTTAGGACTGCTCTGCCCATACAATGGATAAAGGTAGTGTCAGTCACAAGGTTCTTAAAAACTATATAGTTAAACAGTCACTATCAAAGATAAAGGCAACTGGAGTACAGTTCAACGATTTAACATATTTCCTTCTAGTCATTCCAATACACTAGAAACTAAAACGAAATATCTATATAGTGAGGAAGTGTCACCTTTTGTTAAATTCTAATTTTTCAGTTACACCTCCTTCCTCTTATTTTATCATTCTCTCAATCTCCAGAGATATCTGGGCAATGACCATTTTAACTTCCGCATGCTGGAAAGGAGTGTTAATCTCATGGGGTAGAGCAATGAAATGGGTTGATGTTCTTGGAGAGACTAATAACTCTGGGTTTCAGGGCTTATCTGTCATAAGAATAATCTGGAGGCCTTAACTTTCTGAAAAAATAAACTCAACTAAGAAAGATTTTTATAGAGTCTTAAATAGAGCCCAGGGTATGCTTCAGGCCTTTCAGAAATACTGTTGGTTGGGACTTGGCATACAGTGGCAATTTGCAATATCTGGCTGAAGCTTACATAAATGTAACCTCCAGAAGAAACTTTCCATTCAATTTGAAATCTTTTAGTCACTGAAACCTTGTTTTTCTTCATTTCTTTCCTCCTTTTGGTCATAAAGGCTTTCTCAATCCTATGATGCCAAGACCAGGTTCATCCTTTGGATTCATGTCTCATATTGGGAGGGGGGTGGGTATTGAGTTTATTTGTGGATTGGCTTAGAAAGAAAGAGGCCACATCTGAGCAACAAGAAAGGTTCTCTGGGTGGGTATGGCTCTGGGCCATAATTATAAGTAGGCTTCACCATTGCAGAAATAAGTTCCATAAGGGCAAATCTCAAGATCTAGGACTTGGCTTATTAAATTTAGAGTCCTTAATTCTTGGGAGAATATTAAGAATCCTCCTGGTGGGAAAGTTTATCAGTCCCACATTTTTCCCAGTTCCTCAAGGGGACTTTGCAAATTCTTTTTATTTTTTTAACTTCTGCCCAAAATAAACTCTGCAGTGTATCAGGGTATTACTTTAACCTGTACCAGATCTCATTCCCTACTCAAGGTTCCATGGAATTATGTTGTTAAAATACACTGACCAGATAGGTTATATTAGATAGTGTGCTACAGAAAATTTAAATTTGTAACCAAGTAAATATCTCTTCCTTTGGCCTCACACAGAAGTTGAGGTTTTAAAATACAGACAATGTCATACTTTACCCTGTATTCTGATTTACCTTATCCCTAGCCCAGTATGTTTCATTCATATTTCTTATTGAAGACTGATCTCTTTTTTCAGTTTCTTTAACAGTTACTGTATGGAATAATGTTGACTTTCAGAGCTGCAGAATTCTAACTCTGAGTTTCAGGTGTCACATAGATACCCAAGTTTCAGGGAACTACAAGGTTATATACAAAGAGCTTAGCATTTCAGAATTTAGCAATAACAGTTTAAACTCAGGAATAGATGTGACTGCTGTAAGAGTGTACAATCTAGGGAAATTTTACAATGAGCCTTATTGAACATTCCTTACTCCTTAAACATTAATTGCCCAATCCCTGCCCACTTCCTATCCCTTTATAACCTAGACTCTCAAATTCTTTCAGAATTTGAAACTAATTATAGTGAGTTTATATTAGTGAGATGATACAATATTTGTCCTTTCATTTCTTGCTTATTTCACTCAACATAATGTCCTCAAGTTTCATTCACCTAGTTGCATGCTTCGTGACGTCATTCCTTCCTGCAGCCATTCAATATTCTGCTGTATGTATACACCAAGTTTGCTCTTCCATTCATCACTCAATGTACCCTTAGGCCACCTCCATCCATTGCGAATCATGAATAATGCCATCATAAATACCAGTGTGCAAATGTCTATATCTGTGCTTTCAGTTCTTCCATGTATATACCTAATAACAGGGTTGAAAAATCATATGGTAGCTCTATAGTTGGCCTCCTATAGAAGCACCACACTGACCTCCAGAGGGGCAGCACCATTCAACTTCCTACCAATAGTAAATACATATGTCTCTTTCTCCACATGTTCTCCAGCACTTGTATCTTTCTGTTTAGTTTTAAACAGTTATTCACACATCATGTAATCGACCGTAAGGGTTCAATCAATATCTCCAGTATAACCACATAGTTATGCATTCACCTCCACAATCTATATAACATTACCATTTCTTCCACAAAGAAATAAGAGTAGATACAAAAAAAGGAGAAATAACAACAGCAGGAATCCCATAACCCTCCCTTTTATCTCCCCTATTTACATTTAGCTTTGGTATACTGCCTTTGTTGCAATTAATGAAACAATATTACAGTATTACTGTTAACTATGGACCCAAGTTTCCAATAATTATATTTTTTCCATATTACACCCCATTTTAACCACTTGCATGCAAGGTGTTAATGTGATGTTGCAATGGTGACATTCATTTGTTCTCCCTCATATAAAAATTTTTATTCTATTTTTACATTTCATCACCATCATTGTCTACTCTAGGTTTCTTTCAATTTATACAGTCCCAGTTTTTATTCTCTCTTTCCTTCTGGTGTGATGCATGCCCCTAGCTTTCCACTGTCAACTATACTCACACCCAACTTTATTCATTTTACTTACATTATTGTGCTACTATCACACAGTGTTATGCTATCTGTTTTAGTTTGCTAATGCTGCTAGAAAACAATATATCAGAAATGAATTGGTTTTTATAAAAGGGATTTATTAAGTTCCAAGTTTACACTTCTAAAGCCAAAAAATGTCCAAATTAAGGCATCTGGAAAAAGATACCTCTACTCAAGAAAGGCTGATGGTGTCTGGAACATCTCTGTCAGTTGGAAAGGTATGCGGCTGCTATCTGCTGGTCCGTTGTTTTCTGGTTTCAAAAAGCTTTCCCTGGGTGTTTCCTTTCTACATCTCTATCTGTTTTTATGTAGGTTCTGAGCTTTTTCCAAAACGGCTCCCTCTTAAAGGGCTCCAGTAAGTGGATTAAGACTTACCTTGGATGGGTGGAGACACATTTCCATGGAAAACACTTATTCTGAATGTCCCATGCATAATCGGGTGGGTCACATCTCCATGGAAACAACTTAATAAAAAAGATCCTACCCACAATTTGGTGGCACAGATCCACATGGAGGTGACCTAATCAACAGGTCCCACCCTAAACAATAGGTCTGCCCCCACAAGACTGCATTAGGAAAAAGAATATAGCCTTTCTGAGGTACACAACAGCCTCACAGCAGCACACTGTCTATTTCTGAATCTTTATAATCAATCCAGTGAAACAGTTTTTACTCTTTCAGCATCAAATGCCCAACCGCTACCCTCTTTCTATCTCCTCATAACCTGGGTTACCAAGTTTGAATCACAGAGTTTTTCATAATAGTTAGTTCATATTAGTAAGACATAGAGTATTTATCCTAGGCTTCTGGCTTATTTCATTCAACATATTGCCTCAAGTTTCAACCACATTGTTGCATCAAGGCTTTATTCCATCTTACAGCTGCATAGAACTCCATAGTTTGCATATATCATAGTTTGTTTATCCATTCTTCGGTTGATGAGCATCTGGTCTGTTTCCATCTCTTGGCAATCATGAATAATACCACTATAAAAATTGGTTTGCACATGTCCATGTGTAGCCCCGCTTTTAGTTCTTCTGGGTATAAATCTGGTAATGTGATTGCTAGATCATCATAGCAAATCTATCCTTAGCTTCCTGAGGAAATGCCAAGTTGCCTTTTGAAGTGACTCCTTTCATTCTACATTTGCACCAACAGTGAATAAGTATACCTTTTTTTTCTCCACATCCTCTTCAGCACTTGTAGTTTTCTGTTTGTTTTTTATAATGTCCATTCTAGTAGGTGTGAGATGATATCTCATTGTGGTTCTGATGTGCATATCCCCAATAGCTAGTGAAGTTGAGCATGTTTTCATATGCTCTTGAGCCAATTGTAGTTTTTTTCTTTAGAAAATTGTTTATTCATGTCTTTTGCCCATTTTTTAAATTGGGTTGTTTGTCTTTTTGTTGTTAAGTTGTAGGATCTCTTTATATATTCTGGATTTTAAACAGTTATCTGAGATGTGGTTTCCAAATATTGTTACCCATTGCCTAGGCTGCCTTTTAACTTTCCTAACAAAGTCCTTTGGTGAACAAAAGTGTTCAATTTTGAGGAGTTCCTATTGATCTATTTCTTGTTTCATTGCTCATGCTTTGGGTGTAAGGTTTAGGAAACCACTCCTTTAAGATATTTATAAATATCCTTTAAGATATTCCCCTACATTTTCTTCTAGAGGTTTTATGGTCTAAATCTAATGTTTAAATCTTTGAATCATTTTGAGTTAATTTTTGTATCAGGTTTGAGATAGATGTCCTCTTTCATTCTTTTGGATATGTATAGCCAATTCTCCAAGCACTAATTTTTGAAGAAGCTGCTCTGACCCAGTTGAGTTGACTTGAACACCTTCTCAAAAAACAATTGTCTGTAGATGCAAGGGTCTATTTCTAAACACTGTTCAATTCCATTGATCAATATGTCTATCTTTATGCTGGTAACATGCTGTTTTGACCTCTGTAGCTTTGTAATATGCTTTAAGGTCAGGTAGTGTGAAGCCTCCCCACTTCATTTTTCTTTCTCAAGATATTTTTAGCTTTTTGGGACACACATTCCAGATAAATGTGGTTATTGTTCTTTCTTTATAATTCTGCAAGTAAGTTGTTGGGATTTTAATTGGCATTGCATTAAATCTATAGATCAATTTGCATAGAATGGAATCCTTACTATACTTAGTCTTCCAGTCCATGAACATGGCATTTTCTTCAAATTATTTATTTCTTCCTTTATTTCTTTTAGCAATGTTTTGTAGTTTTCTGTGTATAGGTCTTTTATGGCCTTGGTTAAATTTATTCCTAAATAATTGATTCTTTTTGTTGCTATTGTTAACTTGAATTTCTTTTTCTTGATTTCCTCCTCAGATTGCTTATTAGTAGTGTACAGAAACACTAATGATTATAGCATTTTGATCTTTTATACTGCCACTTTGCTGTACTCATTTGTTAGCTCTTACAGCTTTTCTGTAGATTTTGTTTTTTGGACTTTCAACATATAGGATCATGTCATCTGCATGCAGTGAAAGTTTAACTTCTTCCTTTCCAATTTGGATTACTTTCATTTCTTTTTCTTGCCTAATTTCTCTACTTAGAGAAACAATGTTGAGCACAATGTTGACAATGGGTATTCTTCTCTTGTTTCAGATATTAGAGGGAAAGCTTTCTGTCTTTCCTCATTGAGTATGGTGCTAGCTGTGGGCTTTTCCTAAAGTCCCTTTATCATGTTGAGGAACTTCCTTCTATTCTTATTCTTTGAGGTATTTTAATCAAGAAAGGATGCTGAAGTTTGTCAAATGCCTTTTCTGCAACAATTGACCATGTGGTTTTTCTACCTGACTGATGGGTTGTATTACATTAATTGATTTTCTATGTTGAACCATCTTTGCATACCTGGAATAAAATCCACATAGTTATGGTGTATAATTCTTTAAATATGTTTCTGGGATTCTATTTTCAAGCATTTTGATGATGATTTTTCCACCTGAATTATTTAAAAAACTGGTCTGCAATTTTATTTTCTTTTAATATCTTTCTTTGTCTGGCTTTAGTATTGGGGATGTGGACTTCATAGAATGAATTAGTTAGCTTGCCCTCCACTTAAATTTTTTGAAGAGTTTGTGCAGGAGTGGTAATAATTCTTTCTTCCCTGCCTGTTAGAGCTCCCATAGATGCCATCTGGTTCCAGACTTTTCTTTGGGGGAGGTTTTTGTTGACTGATTAATCTGTTTGTTTGTGATTGGCTTGTTGATGTCAATGTTGAATGTTCATGCTTTTTAAGAAAGTTGTCCATTTCATATAAGTTGTCTAGTTTGTTAGCATATATTGATCATGGTATCCTCGCACTATCTTCTTTATTTTTATGGGGTCAGTAGTTATTTCCGCCCCCCCACCTCCTGTTTCAGATTTTATGTATTTGCATCTTCTTTTTTTTCCTTTGTTGGCCTAGCTAAGGGCCCATTGATTTTGTTGGTTTTCACTAAAAGCCAGCTTCTGGTTTTGTTGATTCTCTCTCTTGTTTTCACGTTCTCAATTTCATTTACTTTGGCTCTAATCTTTGTTATTTATGCCCTTCTTTTTGCTGGGAGTTCATTCTTTCTCTAGATCTTCCAGGTGAGCAGTCAATTCTTTGATTTTTTTTCTTTCTTCTAATTTTTACAGACATTTAGGGCAATAATTTTCCCTCTCAGGACTGCCTTTGCTGCATCTGGTTACTATTTTTTTTTCACATGGGTAGGCACTGGGATTCGAACCTGGGCTCCTGATATGACAGATGAGAACTCTGCCAGTGAGCCACAATGGCCTGCCTCCCATAAGTTTTTAATATGTTGTTTCTCATTTTCATTTGTCTCAAAATATTTACTGCTTTCTCTTGTAAATTTTTCCTCGACCCACTGGTTGTTTAAGACTGTATTGTTTAGCTTCCATATTTTTGTAAATTTTCCAGCTTTCTGACGGTTATTGATTTCCAACTTCATTCCATTATGATCCAAGAAAGTGTTTTGTGTAATTTCTATATTGCAGAGTTGTTTACTTGTCCCATCAGGGTTGTCTGTATTTTCCTCATGTATTTTGGGGCACTCTGGCTTGGTGCATAAATATTCATAAATATTACATCTTCTTGATGGATTGTCCCTTTTATTAATATATAGTTCCCTTCTTTGTCTCTTTTACTTTTTTACCTTTGAAGTCTAATTTGTCTGATATTAGTAATAAATACCTCTGCTCTTTTCTGGTTGTTGTTGGTGTGAAATATCTTTTTCCAACCTTTCAATTTCAACCTATTTTTGTCCTTGGGTCTAAAGTGGGTCTCTTGTAGGCAGCATGTAGATGGATCCTATTTTTTAATACATCTGCTAGTCTATGTCTTTAGATTGTGGAGTCTAACCATTAACATTTAATGTTATTACTGTGTGGTAGTTAGATTCAGTTGTCAACTTGACCAGGTGAAGGTACCCAGTTCTGTTGCTGTGGACATGAGCCAATGGTATATGAACCTTATCTGTTGCTCATTACATCTGCAGTCAGCTAAGAGGTCTGCCTCCTGCAATGAATGATGCTTGATTTAATTGGCTGGTGCTTAAATGAGAGAGCTCAACGTAGCACAGCCCAAGCAGCTCAGCATACCTCATCTCGGCAGTTGTTGCTAAATCCAGGCCTTTGGAGATGTAGAAAGCAATCACCCTGGGGAAAGATGTTGGAACTCAGAGACCTGGAGAGAAGGCCATCAGAGATAGCCTTGTGCTTTCCCACGTAAGAAAGAACCTCAGTCAAAAGTGAGCTGCCTTTCCTCTGAAGAAGTGTATGTTAACTAAATAAATCCCCTTTTATTGAAAGCCAATCCATCTCTGGTGTGTTGCCTTCCAACAGCTAGCAAACTAAAACATACTGTATTATATTATTTTATTCTTTTCCCTATCTGTTCTTTTGTGTGTAGGGCTTCAGATATCCTGTCCTCTAGTTCACCAATTCTTTCTTCCACCTCTTCAACACCTGCTGTTGTATGTCTCCATTGTGTTTTTCATCTCTTTGATTGTGTCTTTCATTCCAATATTTCCTGCCATTTGTTTTTGCAAGTCTTTGAGTTCTTCTCTATGGTCACCCAGTGTCTTCTTTATGTTCTTCATCTCTTTTGTCACATTTTCTTTCAGCTTACTGAACTGGCTTAGAAGATTGTTTGGACAATCTTTAATTATTTGTTTAAAGTCCTGTATCTCATTTGAAGTGTTAGTTTGATCCTTTGACTGGGCCATATATTCATGCTTTCTAATGTGACTCATGACTTTTTGATAGTGTCTAGGAATCTAATTCCCTTGATTAGATTATTCTGGAGATTGTTTTCTCCCTTTTATCTAGAATTTTCTTGTTGGTTGGCTTTGTTCTCTATCTGTTCATTGATATTTGATTCAACTTTTTCCAGAACTCTAGCATAATTTTTGTTCAAGTGATCAGAATTTTTTCAGCTCTTGTCTTTCTGGTTTTCTGCATATATGAATGCTTTTTGAGATTATCCTCTTCACATGTGTTCTAGTGTTTCACCCCTAGGATGAAGTCTTTTCTTCCCTCTTCCCCCACAGGGAATGCTGATCTGAAGTTTATTCTGTTTTTGTCTCTATATGTTTTTAACACTCCTTTCATTACCTCTAAGAACTTTTACGTTAATTTCTGGTTCTAAGAGTAAAGTCTCTCCAAACAGGATTGATGGCAATCAGAATTTCCCAGACAAGACAGACTCAGGACTCACAAAGAGAGTGTAATCATTATCTAGGTTCTCTAGGGAGGAGCCCCAGTATGGTGACAGTCTTTCCTATAAAGCCTCTTAATTCTGTGCCTTTCCTGTCCTGCCCAGCAGATGGCAGTTTTCAGCCTGTTGGTCCCCACAAACCTAAATTGGAACTGTACCTTTAATTCTCAGTAGATCCTAATCCTGACAGGGGCAAGATTGAGACAGAGATTGAGGCTAAGGGCGGGTTAAACTGTTTCTGATTTTTCAGCTCCTGGGGTCTGATTCTCTAAATAATAGTCATCACCTGGCTTGCCCTTCTCTTCCTTTTTTTTATTTATGTTTTGGTAGTGAGGGAAAACCACTCATCAGCCCCCTGTCCCTGCAGGCTGGAGAATGGGAGCATGTTTCAGACAGGCTGGGTTCCACTTTCTGTAGGCTGAAATTTCTGATGCTATCCCAGTCCCTGGGGTCTAAATTCTCTGAATGAGAGGGGCTATTTATCCTGGGCCCTGCCCTCCCCTTTTCTTGGTAAAGATAAACTGTTTAGGGAACTATCACCACCTGATTCGTTACTTTGCCTAACAGTCATTCCTTAATTCCTCCCTTGCCTGGGAAAATGCTGAAAATTGACAATACCTGCTGCTTTCTGTAATGGGCTTCTATAAAGTGGATAAGAAAAAAGGGGGAAAGAAAAGAGAAAAAAATAATTTTCAGAGCCACTTCCCAGCACCCTGGGTTCACCAAATAAGAGACGGAGTTGGTACCTGGCTTAATGTGCCCCTTTTCTTGGGGCACAGCCCTTTTCCAGTATTCTGAACTCAGCCAACTCCAAAAGTCCCTGTTTTTTTTTTTTGTTTTTTTTTTTTTTCAGTTCTGACTCCTTGCTGCTGGGGAGAGATCTTCTGGTTTATTTTCTTTATTTGCCTTGTGGCTTTATTTGTACTCAGACCTTGTATTCAACAGTTGGAATTTCTGAATCAAATCTGCATTTGGAGATTGGTTGGGCTCTCCTTCCCTTGCATCTAGTAAAAAGGGCTTCTGTTTTCCACCAGGGAGAGACTCTGAGAGAACCTGCTGTTCCAGTGGAGGAGAGGCACCAGCCTCTGCAGCATGGAGGGATTTACTTACAGTTCTGTGTTGTGATCTTGGCCCTTTCACCTATTCCAGGCTGGTTTATGATGAGCATCTGGTCATGGAAGTTCCCCAAACATTTGTTCCAGACAGTTCCTAGCTAGCTACTACCTGCCCTGAAAGACACACCAAATCCCACACCTCCATACAACAGCATCTTGCCCCTCTCTCTTTTACTTTTAAAAACTCTAGTTACTTCTGATTTGATTTCTTGGCAAATATATCTTATTTTGTGGTGAAAATGTTAAGCCTCTTGTTAAAATATGTATTATTATTATTATGAATAATTGATGTTTAATCAAATTTAGAGATTAACAAAAATGTGAGTAAAATGAAGAATACAGACAGGGAGCATAAAAATAGGTGTAATTCCTAATTTGCCAAAAAAATAAAAAAGGAAAGAAATTGAAATGCATGAATCAGCAGGCCCTGAATGAATTAGTGGACAAAGCTGAACATGCTATTTTAGGACATATGTCCTTTTTTCTAGCACTGTCAGGGTTATGGGACTTAAGAATATATAAAACAGCCCATAGATCAGATTGTGGCCGAAGGGATTCATGCTTGCATTTGGTTATGAAGTTCAAATTAGAAGCTGTTCAGGCAGAAAACTAATAGAAACTGGTGATAGCTAATTAACCTAAGACTTCAAAGCAATTGCTCGGCCAGAAGCAATTTAAAAGGGATCTTTATTTTTTTATTTTTGAAAATCATAAAATGTCCTATTTGACTCTTGTGCATCAGCAAAAGTATATGAATACACACAAATATTGATTTTTAAAACTTTTACCTGATCCAGCTTCTTAGCAAGTTTTTAAAAGGTAAAAGTAATAACACAAATTCTGCTTCATTTGACATACTGAGGAACTCAGGCTTAGGACTTTGTCAAATATGGAAATACCAGGAGTGGATCCTGAATTTAAAATAGGCTGGAAGATTATACAGATTAACCCAGCCCTCAGCCACTGACACTCCTACTGTCAGTAAAATAAGCTACTCTACAGCATGGGGCTGGCTGGTATAGAAGCAGCTCCCCAAGCAAAATCAAGGTATTAGTGTGAGGAGTGTGGAATGAATGCAAATATCCAAAATCAGCCTCTGGCTGCCACAATCTACAATTTTAGCTTCCTATTTTCCTTTCATGTTTTAAAATGTCCCTAAAATTAGATAAAATGTACTCATTCCTTTCCAGATAAAGGTAATCCTCAATTTCCAAACACAAATGCTTTGGGTATAGGAGCCTTCTCAAGTGCCATATGGCTAAAAAATGAATTACCAGCACTGAACCCTAATTTGGTTAGGCTTTGGAGTTCGTTGACTATATTTTGAAAAATAAGGTTGCTTCCAATCACTTCCAAAAGCCAGGCAATAAAGTCAGAGATTTTGCTGTTATTGCATTGATTTTAAATTCAAATCAAGAAATGTGTCACCTGGTAGCAGGCTTAATATTTTGCCTTATATCTGAAGTTTCACTGTAATTTTCTTTGCCTTATGGCATTTGAAAACAACTGGCTGGGGTAGGAGAATACCACTCAACTACCCCTACCAACAACAACTGCATCTTTACATGGATGTGACAGGGCAGAAAGTTGTCCCATATGGCCCAATATAGCAGTTCTCTCAACTAATCCTGACTGTTGCTATGGGCAAAAAGAGGACTGTCATAATGAGTTTAAAATTAAATGCAGATTTTCCTTTTTAAATATTACTGAAGGCTGCAAGAGGTAGTGAACATATGCCAATATCCTATTTTTCCCCCAGTCATGTTCCCTAATACTGCAGCCTCAGTAGGTACATAGTATGAGCTATAAGATACAACAATGGGAGTTCAACTTTCATTTTGCTGCTGCATAAGGATGTCAGGTTCCTCCTTGCTCAACTCTTTAACAATATTGAGCTAATTCCATATATGGGTTCAGTCACTTGCAATGTATTACTAGTAAAAATTTTGAAATTTTGTTAGCAATGGCACATTGAAATAGTAAGTCTGAATTGTACAAAGGCCAGGTACAGGCAATGAAGTTACATGGACAGAAAGATCAGAAACATTATCCCAGAAGGAGGTACAAATTCCTGGCATGTAAGCATCTGTGGGACCCACAGCTGTGGATAAGTACATCTGACGGGCAATTTCCATTAGAAGTTCTGAAATTGAGGCTACCTTCCTGTGGAGCCCAGCAGGACTGGAGACCAGTTTATCTATTGTACCAATCTTAGGCTTTCACAACGTACAAGATGACTACAGAGAATTAAATGTTGAGCAATAAACCAATTGCTTAAGAAACATGGTCAGTTTTCTAGCTGTCTCCTGAGGTCCACTCTCAATAACTTAGACCTCCCATATAACTAATATTGGAACTCTTAATGGTGGCTGTGAGTTGTCCAGGCCCCATATTTTCAATATATTTTCTTTCTAACATTAGGTTGCATTCTGAGGTGCTTAATTTAGGATTGTGCTAATCCTGGACTGACCACTGTGGCCAAAGCTAAGTAATTACATAAGTTCTTGAGGTTTGACCCATATATTCCTCTTCTAAAATTGGATGGATAAGATTTTCCTAAAGCATGTGGGCCACCTGGTAGAGAGATCGATGCCCAAGTGAAAATAAATGGCATGCCTTACCAAGAAAAAGGGGAAATAATTCTTTGAGAACCCAAGATACACATTAAAATCATTACATTTTCAATGTGGTTTATGAGTTTCACAAATAGATTTTAAACAACTTTAGGGGAGATA
The DNA here is from genome assembly GCA_004026745.1 of Myrmecophaga tridactyla. Lineage (NCBI taxonomy): Eukaryota > Metazoa > Chordata > Mammalia > Pilosa > Myrmecophagidae > Myrmecophaga > Myrmecophaga tridactyla. The sequence continues at coordinate 59,825 of PVIY010004881.1, read as the reverse complement.
CCATGTGCCAGGATTGTGGTCATCTGTTGGGTCATGTAGATAATGAATCAGATACTTGTGCATGATTTCATGAACTATTTTGCAATTATTAACTTCAATAAATGACAACTCTTGTATTTTATTATTTATATTTTACCTTGTTATTGTTATTTTTTCTTTAATTTCGAGAATTTACCAGGCTCTCAGATTATCATTTACAAAACCGTTGTAACATGGATTTTGGGAAAAAATATTTTGTGGATTAATGTGTTTCCTGACTGTTCTTGTTTTGCATGAAATTAACATGTGCTTATCTGTACTTTGTTGCAGGATTCATCTATACATGCGGTGGGACTTTAAAAGGACTTAATGGCACTATAGAAAGCCCTGGTTTTCCTTATGGGTATCCCAACGGTGCGAACTGCACGTGGGTAATAATAGCAGAGGGACGGAATAGGATACAAATCGTCTTCCAGTCATTTGCTCTAGAAGAGGAATACGACTATTTATCTTTATATGATGGACAGCCTCATCCTACAAACTTTAGGACAAGGTTGGTGCACTTTGAATGGAAAACTAGAGGAGAAATATATTATGGGTAAAATGTAACGATGATTAAGATTTGTAGTGCAATTAAAATCATGTTCGCCCTCTACATGTTATTCATTTGGAAATATATTGTCCTGTGAAGAAATTAGCTCAGTGTCTCTGACTTCATAATACTAATACAGTAACACTGTTTTCTCAAAAAATTCAATATAAATTGAACTCGACCTTCTTCAGAGTGGTTAAAAGTACTTTTGCCTTTAAAGATAGTTACCTTAAGCCTTCATTTATAATGGGGACAATATTTTGGTGAAGCTAAATCATTTTGAGTAACGTGTATTTCGGTGGTGTGAAACTTATTTTATCATACAATAATATGCAAAAATACTTAAATCAATATTCATATGATAGTAGAAATGTGTATAGTTTTATGAAACCTAAATATCTGCACAGTACACCTTTTCAGGTCATAAGCTGGTGTAATCACTTTTCTATGCATACAAATGAAATTATTTATTTATTCATAGTTGATAAAAGAAAGTCATGCGAATTAGCAGACATCCTGATTGTATTTTTAAGTAGTTTTTCAGAATTTCTTTCTGGCAAACAATTTATCTAAAAATATGAAGTAATTTTTCCATCATATGGAAAGCTCTTTTAAGCATAAATCATCTATACTTCTATCAAGTTCAAAATACCAGACATTACATGTTTCTCATGCTAGATTTTCCCCTATATTTATATCTATTTTCCTTAACTGTATTATTTTATACTCCTAATTTAAAATTTTCTATGCAGAGAGCATGCATAAATTAAAGGCTCTTCACATACATGGCTGTGGTTAAGTTATGATTCTGTGATCCTTTTATTCCCTCTTATAGTTGATAATATGTATTTGCTTTCCTGAACAACAGGAAATAGATTCTTAATACTAAGTTTTTATATTTTCACCAGTCTTCCACAGCTGTTGCATTGACTTTTTTCCATTAAAAAAAATGGTATGTATCTTTCTTCCCACTTTCAGTGGTGAAAAACATTCATATTCTGTTTTATGGTTTAAACTGTAGGCCCCCCAGAAAAATATGTTCTTATATTAATCCATTCCTGTTTGTGTGGACCCGTTGTAAGTCGGCTCCTTCGGTGAGTATCATCTTAAATTAAAATGTGACCCACCTCTTCAGGGTGGGTCTTATAGTCTCTTAGTGGAGTCCTTTATAAGAGAATGAAATCGGGTAGAAACAAACAAAACACAGTAACAGAGAGAAAGCCATGGAAGTCAGAAGCTGAAAGCAGTGAAACCCAGCAGAGAAGGAGAGACCAGCAGATGCTGCCATGTGCCCTGACATGTGGAAGGCATGTTCAGGATCACCGGCAGCCAGTCTTCAGAGAGACAGCATCACCTGGTGATGCCTGGATCCGGACATTTTCACAGCCTCAGAACTGTAAGCTTGTAAGCTCATAAGTGCCCACTGTGCAAACCAACCTGTTACCGGTATATTATATTTCGGCAGCACTGCAGACTAAAACAGATTTTGGAACGAAGTGGGGTGCTGAGATTGCAAATACCAAGAATGTTGGAATGGCTTAATAAATGGATAAGGGAAAGATTCTGGAAGAATTGTGAAGTGCTTGATAGAAAATGCCTAGATTACTTTGAAGAGGCCATTGGTAGAAATATGGACATTAAAGGTGCTTCCAGGGAGGTCTGAGACAGAAATGATGAATGTGTCATTGCCAACTGGAAGAAAGATGACCTTTGTTTTAAAGTGACAAAGAATTTGGAAAAACTGAGCCCTGATGTCAGACGGAGGACAGAATTTGAAAGTAATGAACTTGAATATTTTGCTGAGGAGGTTTTCAAACTAAATTGGAAAGGGTAGCTTGGCTTCTCCTTGAAATTTATAGTAAAATGCAAGAGGAAAGGGGTAATGGGAGAACTGAACTCCTGAGTACAAAGAAACCAGAAATTGATGATTTGGAAAATTCTGAGCTTCTGGAAAATGAGTGCCCAGAGAATGGTGCTCAATGTGAGGATTAACTGCACATAGAATGAGCCAGCCATTTCAGCACAAGTCAGGATTGGAAATGCAGTTAACCTGAAAAGATTTGAGGAAAACCCTGTTACCTGATGGTTGGCACCCCTATGAACTGCATAGAAACCAACAATTGTTTTTTTGTGAGATCTTATGCACAGAATCACTGCCAATCTGGAATAAAAGGCACAGAAAAGGGACAGACTGAAAGAAAAATGACTTCAAAGGCAGAACTATAGAAGCTGGGGTCTGGAGCGAAGACATCTTTCCTGGGCCCAGAGAACAGATCCAGTCATGTATGTAGAAATGATGAGCATGCCCTGCAGTGTGCAGATGCAGACCTTCTCCCGTTGTTCAGAAGAACTATTACCATCCCTTGGTTCTAAGGTGCCTGGGAGATAGGAGAAAGCTTGACCATCATTTTGGTGCTGGAGGAGAGTGGAGCCTAGAGTTTGGCCACTACCCTTAGGCTGCTTGATGAGGGTGAAGCTGAGAGCATGGCCAATGTGCAAGCACTTGGAAAAGGTGAGGCTGCCCCTGAATCAGGCCCCAAGGACATAACATCTTTCTGTAGATGACTCTTACACCTTGAAATCTACTGGAGCATTCCCTGCTGGTGTTTGGAATTGTTTGTGATCCCTGTTTTCCTCCCAATTTCTCCATAAGGCAATGGGAATATTTAGTCTGTGACTCTCCATCCTTTGTATATTAGAAGGAGATAACTGGTCCTCTATGCTCCACAGCTCTAGAGACTGAGGGGAATTGTGCCCCAGGTCAGCCAACACATCTTAACTGATTTTGGTGAGACTTTGTACTTCATAATGCTACTGAAATGATATAAGGCTTTAGGAATATTGTGGTGGAATGAATGTATTTTACATATGGAAAAAACATGGCTTTTGGGGGTCCAGAAGGTGAAGCATGTTAGGCGGAAGCTGTATGGACCCCAGGAAAGTTTGTTCTGAAATTACTTTATTCCTGTGGGTGTTGATTCATTGTGACCAGGATCATTTGGTGAGGACGATCTTAAGTTTAGATGTGGCCTACCACATTCAGGGTGGGTCTTAATGCTCTTAGTGGAGTCCTTTATAACACAATGAAATTCAGACAGGAAAAAAAGCCACATAAGCAGAGAGAAATCCATGGAAGCCAGAAGGTGAAAGCAATGAAACATGGGAGAGAGGACGAGACAAGCAGGTGCTGCTGCCTGCCTTGCCACGTGACAGAGGAGTTCAAGCAAGGCACCTGCAGTTAGTCATCAGAAAGAAAGCATTACCTGATGATGACTGCATGTGGACATTTTCAAAGCCTCAGAACTGTAAGCTTCTAATCTAACTCTAAGATAATAAATCCCTACTGTAAATCCATTTCTGTTATATTTCAGCAGCCTAGCAATCTAAAGCAGTGAGGAGAATGCTGGATAAGGAGGTAAGAGTTGCTTTATAATGTTAGCTTTGTTACTCACAAGCTGTTTGACTTTGAGCAAGCCATTGCCATCTCTTTGTGCTTAAACCGGTAGATGGTAATAACAAGGGGAGTTCTGTGCATCAAACTGAACTCTCAGGAAGATCTTACAATGAAATGTGTATGAAAGCACTGCATGAGGGTGAGATTAGGTTAGAAAGCATTTGTACTATTTCAAGTCACAGTGACAGGTAAAAATGCCTGACTTCTTGTTTCCAACAACTAGCTTTGCAAAAAAATAGTTCAGTAGATTGATTACAGGCTGGATTTTTATTTTTCTCTTTTTTATGCTTTACACTCAGTTACTGAGAATCTCTAAGAAAGCCGTAAGCACCGGGACGATCATTGCATCCCATATTTGTCTGAGCTCAGAGCTCCAGTTCTTAACTATTTAGAGATATATAATGCATCCATGATTTATGTAATGATATATGAATTATAGCCTATTTTTCTTAGCAATATTTGATAAAATTAAAAGAATATAAATTAATAAAAGCAAATGGTATTTTCAAACATACATACCTTATAATATATAGTCATAAATATAAACTACAAAATTTGCCTTGGTATTTTCTATGAAGTATATTCTAGCATGTATTCTATAGCTTCTTGCTCAACTTTGTTGTTTAGGCATCTGTTGGTCTTTGTGTTTAAAGAGGTGCTGTTGCTAATGTTATAGCTGGTTTAGTTAGCAAAATTGGAAAAAATAATCCATGTGTAACCTATAGCCTTCCAGACTGTGTTTATATAGAAAGCCTGTTGTTTGATTAGTAGTAGAAACTGCTGCTGACAGAATTTGATTCATTTTTGTGTCTTCCTCATTTGACTCACTGTTTTCTTGCTTTTTGTTTCTCTCACACCGGGTCACATTCTCACTTAATGTAAATCCTATGGTCTGACTTCTGTTCTCTTTCTCCCAGTAATTGATACTTGCATCTATGCTTTCCATAAGCGCCAACAGAATTTTAAAAAATAGTTGGCTATAGTTGTCTTTGCTATAGTTCTGGAAAGATGATATGTAGGTCTTGCCATTCTCCCTTTTGCAAATAGACAAACACTGGTTTATGTAACAACATTTTCAGTGTTTTAAAGCTATTGTCTAAAATGTTAATTATTGATGATCTTGCTTATGTTCCTGTAAACATTTTTGGCAGTCTTTGATTCAATTGATATTGATGTCTAAATGTGATCCTTACCAGGCACTATCAGAGAATTCCTTTCTTGGTTATGTTTAGTACTCTGTACAAGAAAAAATATATACGTTTATTCAGAGGAGCATAGTTTTAGCAAAACTGAGAACAAAATGTCTATCTTTTATAAAAGACAAAATATATCAAATGGAACATCATTTAGGATACGTTTAGTGGTAACTGAAAAGTTGACTCATAGTAGCTTAATAAAAATGGATTTTTTTTCCTCACATGCCAAGAATTCTAATAATATACAATCAGTTAGGAAAGCAGAAGTTTTCTGAGACATTCTTAGAGGTATTCTTCTCCTATACATTAGCCAAACCACCTCACTTGGACACCCCTTGCTGAAAATCGTTTTGGGAAAAGAGCATTTCATTTTCCATTTCAGTTGTGGAAACTGGCATGGAGAAAGTTGAGGATCAGCTAACAGATAAATTTAGTCATAATTTCCAAATATTCTTATTCATTCATTTATATGATTAATCTTCAAAATAAACTATTCCTATAGTTGGAATTGTAAAAAGATGAGATAGTTATTATAATATAAGGTGACAGTCACAGTGTAGTAATGCCCACAAAAACTATATCATCTTGAATTACACTGATGTCTATAAAAAGGATAGCTATTTTGATATCTAGAAAACTCATTCAATATTAAATACATAATGGTATATATAAAATGACTTCTTATAAAATTAACATTTTAGCACAAAATTTTTACATTTTTAGGCAACACAGAAATGGAGTTAAGCCATCAAAATTTTCTACCACTATGCACTAATTCAAAAGTACAGCAAACAGGGTGGGCCATGGTGGCTCAGCAGGCAAGAGTTCCTACCTGCCATGCTGGAGATCCGGGTTCAGTTCCCAGTACCTGCCCATGACCAAAAAAAAGGTATACGAAGCACAATAAGACAAATAAAAAAAACTTCACATATCCTTCCAACTGTGTCAAGGTACTATGACTATTCCCCAAGCATTGAATAATCCCTGCTAGGTGGATGGATATGAAAGAAGATGTAAATCTTTTTCACAAGAAATAAATGCAGCACAGAGTGAAGAAGTAAATGTACAGTTTTGAAAGATAAATGAACATATCTTATCTACAGTTACAAAGGCTAGATACGAGGGTGAGTCAAGGAACTAGTTCACTTAACATTTTCAAGTATATAACCAGGGACATCTAAAATCAGTCCTCTGCTGCCTGAAAATGCAAAGACAGGGGAAACATCACACGTATAAAAATGATGTATAGGGTTGCCTTTGAAAAATTAATTTTGCTACATAGCTGAAGGAAGTTCACCTTTAAAAGAAAGAATATATTAAAAAATATCATATTTTGAACATTCACTGTAGTTCAAAATTACGTATAACCAAGCTACTTTAAATAATATATTTTGTGTTGGTGATAAAGGATTTAAGTATAGATAAATGAATTAGAAACATACATCTTAAAGAGCAAGTGATTTGCATTATGCATAATGTTAAAGGAAAAATATTTTTGATTACGTTATTAAGGAAAGTGGGATGGAAAAAGGACAAAAGATTGAGGTGTAAAAGTCATCATTGCAAGAGTTACCGCAGTACTTGTGTGGATATTTCTCAATAAAAATAATTTTCAAAAAAGAGTTGTCACAAAAGATATAAACAAATCCTGACATAGCCATAGCCAAATTCTGAGTGAATTCTCCCTTTTACTATGATGTAGTGTCCTTCCTTATCTTTTATATTTACATTTTTACATTTTTTACACTTACATTTACATTTTTAAATCTTTACATTTAAAGTCTATTTTGTCTAATATCAGTATAGCTACTCCTGCCTTCTTCTGGTTTCAGCTTGTACGGAACAGTTTTTTCCATCCTTTCACTTTCAATCTATTTGTAAGCTTAGGTTTAAGGTGAGTCTCTTGTAAGAAGCATATAGATGGACGATATTTCTCAATCCATTTTGCCAATCTTTATCTTTTAATTGTTGAGTCTAGTCTGCTAACCTTCAAAGTTATTACTGTTAAACATGGCAGGTGAGAACTCTGTGTCCTGCCCTCCCTCTCTGTCTTTTTATCCTTTAAGTTGCTATTACTGATACTCTTCCATTCTGTGCATTCCTCCAGACTTCAATCTCCCTTCCTTTTTTTCAGCTAACAAGACTCCCTTTAGTACTTCATGTAGGGCAGTTCCCTTGTTAACAAATTCTCTCAGCATTCGTTTGTCTATGAACATTTTAATCTCTCCCTCAATTTTGAAGGTCAACTTTGCTAGATAAGGAATTCTTGGCTGTAAGTCTTTCTCTTTCAGAATCTTAAATATATCATACCACTGCCTACTCCCCTCCACGGTGCCTGTTGAGTGGTCTGAACTTATAGTTTTGTGACTTCCCTTGTATTAGTAAATCACTTTTCTCTCACCATTTTCAGGACTTTATGCTTCTCTTCAGCATTTGAGAGTCTGATTAGTATTTGTCTTGGAGTAAGCTTATTTGGATTTATTCTATTTGGTGTTTGTTGGGTTTCTTTGATTTGCATATTTATGTCCTTTATAAAGGTTTGGAAAATTTCCCTTGTTGTCTACTCAACTAATCTTTCGTGTCCTTTACTCTTCTCTTCTCCTGGGACACTGATGATTCTTATATTTACTTACTTCATGTTGTCTATCAACAACCTGAGTTTCGATTCCAATTTTTCCATCTTTTTCTGATCTGGTCTTTTGTGCATTGGAATTCGGTTGTCCTGACTCTGGTTTGCTTATTCTTTCTTCTGCCTCTTCATATCTGCTGTTATGTGTCCCTAGTATATTTTTAATTTAGCCTACAGTATCTTCCAGTTCTGTGAGAGCACTGGTTTTCTATTTATCTTTTCAAACTGTTCTTTTTGCTCTTATAGTGTCTTCTTGATATCCTTTACATCATAAGACAGCCCAATGAATTTATGTAGGTAATTAATATGAATGTCTTTGATCAGTTATTCCTAATGTTTTATCTCCTCTGGGGTTTTAATTTGGCTGTTTGACTGCAGCATATCTGCCTGCATCTTCATGTGCTTTGTGATTTCTGTTGTTTCTGTTGGCTTTGAGGCATTTGAATATCTTGATAAAGTTATTTTGTAAGTTGATTTCCCTTGCTCCTCTAAAGTTTTGTATTTCTTTGGCTTTGTATTGAAGGTCTCCTTTTGCTCTTGGTTTGTAAATAATTCCCCACCAAATCAAGGCCCAGATTTCATATAGGAGATGCAATGCTACTTGAAGATTTGTTGAAAGCTAGGCAGACAGGTAGTTTCCCAGACTGCATTTTCCACATATTCCCAGCAGATGGTGGTCTTGGGCCACCTCTTTCTCTCAGGACCACCTCTCCCCACCTGCAGCAGGCAGCTGAGCAGAATGGGAACCTGGTGCAGTTCCATCCAAGATCTCGGTGCACATTGAAATCTGCCAACCCCGGGCCTCGGGGCCATCAGCATAGAATCCGCTTGTGGACCCTATGGATCTGGTGGTTGCCAGACTCCCACTTGGGACCTTGAGCTGTGGAACTGACCCTGCCCTCAGCCAAGTCAGAAAAGCCTGGTGATGTGGTGGCTCAGCTCACCTTATCAACTGTGCGTCTCTGCCCATGTGTGCCTGCAGGTGCCAACCCTCTGTGGGGAAAGGGAAGTGGGAGCAGGATCCAACAATACTCTTTCAGTAGCTAATTGTTAGACTGACTCTACTCTGTGTCTCCCACTCCTCTCAAAAGGAGGACCCTTTAGTCTCTGTTGAAAGCCAGGCACCCACGGTGACGTGTCACAGGAGTCAGGAACAGGCTTTGAGCACTGGCTGGAAAGTCTCTGTGTCCAGGCAAACCATGGTTGCTGGCTCTGGGTTCCCCATGGGAGCTCCCAGGTGTGGAGCTGAGATGGAAGATCTCCCAAGCTAGCTGCAGAGGCTTGTCCCGCTTTTTTGGAACCCACTTCTTCCTGTACGCTGCTGCTTACCCATGGTGGGGTCCAGACTGAGCACACTCACCACATCCTCTCATCCCACTTCCTCTTCTTTTTCATCCAGGACTTCCCTATACAGTGTAGAAGAACCACTTTGGTCACTTGCACACTGGAACTGCTGATTTTGTCATTTTTCTGTCCCTTCTTTAGGTGTTGCAGGAAGCAGGAGTGAACTCAGTCTATCCTATTCTACCATTTTCCCAGAAGTCCCATTGTAGGATTTTGAGCAGAAATGGAATATGACAGAACCTGAGCCATACACCAACAAAGTGGATATTGCATAGTGCACAAAGGTGCCAGTCCTCGGGTCAAGCATTCCAGCCTGTGCTAGTCATTCATTAGGGGGGTCCTTTTGCTATTTCTCCCACCAGAGGGGGCACTTATATTTGATCCCCACGAACTCTGACCCTGTTATGACATAAGGATTGCTTTTGCTGACCTGTAGAGAATTGACCCTGGCAACAGTGCCAGTCAAAAGTTGGCATTTACTAATGAGAGGGGTTGTGTGGGAGAAGTAGGTATGGATGAACACCGAGAGTTACATAATCTGCAAAGCCTTATATACAACTCTTTGCCATTACATTTTAAAAATAGGTTATTTTATAGGGAAATGTGAATTAATTATATTTAAAGGGAGTAGAGAAATAAAAATCATGGAGGAAACTGAAATAGCTTTACAGTATAAAAGTTTTTGTTTCCTGAGGGCATCAAATCAATATAATTCTGATGTCCTGATATCAGCTCTTTAAAAGGTATTCACATGCCAGTATGCATTAATTATAAAGAAAAGAATAATACATCCACACTATAGGAACATAAGGATGGATTAAAAATAAGGTATATATCATTATTCACCACATCATAGAAAAATAAAATTAGTTTGATAAATACCAGGAGGTCATATGAAAACTCTGACCTATATTCTTGATAACATTCCAATAATAAAACTAGAAATATAATTCCAAATATGATAAAGATATAGAATATCTTTTAATATTTTAAACTAAATAATACCCACAAATTTGATGTTAGGCCTCATGGCTAACTTTAGATATTCCTTAAAAGGGTGCTACAGATGGTTGGTTTAATTTATATAGGCTTGAGAACAATATAATTATAATTTCCATGCTATTAAATTTAGAGAGAAATCAAGGAAGTATGAGATATCATTATTATCACTTAAACATCGTCAGTTATCAACAAAATAATTATAGACAAATAGAAATGTGTTCTCAATGTTCAAAAATGTACCAGATTTTAATTAATTACAAATTGTGTGTATGTATACCTAGAATATCTTAGAGAATTTACTCAAAATCTGTTGAACTATAAAAGAAAATTTAGTGTGTTGATCAGTTTCAACTCAATTACATAAAAATAGTTTTTTAATTTCTCAACAATCATTTTGAATAGTCATTAGATAAATTACATGATAAACTTAGTAATATATTAATACAATTACAAAGTATTATGCAAAAATTATATGATAAACAAATTTGCAATTTGGTTATTGGCAAGCCATATAGTGAGTAAATGCAGAGCCACACTATATTCATGGGCAAAATGACTAAACGCTGTAAAGCTTTTCATTCTTTGCCTAGTAGTGTGATTTCCTTCAAAACTTGTACTTTATTTGGATTACTTTAAAAAAAGATACTATTGTTCAACAGGAAGAGTAGCACATGAAAATAACAGGAAACTGCTTAACTGTAAGAATACAGAATGTAAAGTATAAGATAAAAATGTGTTTTAAAATTAAGGATTGAGGTACTTGTTGATGGAAGAGTAGAGGGCACTCAAAACAAAACCTATATGAATTCAGATAAATAAAAGAAAGCTAAACCACAGAAGATATTATGGGAAACCTGAGAGATATTTCCTATCACTGTTAAACATGATAAAAAAAATTTAAAGAAAGTGACTGTAAAACGTGATTCTATGAAAAAAAAGTCTATATTCAAATGTACTCGAACTAAATAAAAATTAAGTAATCAAGTAAAATTATTTGTGAGATGTTTAAAAACAAGCTTGAAGTGCTTAATGTCAGTAACCTCTAGAATGCAATATGACAATTATAGTCATATGAATACAAATGTGCTGAAATATGAACAGTTGAAATGCTAAAATACTTATATATAATAAGATACTAGTAAAAAATAAATCTAATTAGCTATCAGAAGAAAACAAACTGAAGCAATGAAATACTTTTCAAATATATAATTGTCCAATCCCTAAAAAACTGTAAATGCTGTCTAAAGATATATGTAAAGATTTGTGGATTTAGGTAACAAAAACACTTAAAATGTATGTGCTATAAAGCAAACCAAGTTACTTCCAGGTTTTAATAAAAAAAGCCTTCGAAATCTCCACATTTCCAATTACATATAGATTTTTTTTCCTGTTATGGTTTAGCATATTCATATTCATGAATTACAAAATTATGAATATACAATGATAGAGATTGGTTAATAGTCAACAGAACAATGCAGCAATTAGAAATGAACTCTTAAAAAAGAAATTTCTACGGATATGGGAAAGGGTTCAAGATATATAAGTAGCTAGAAATAAAAAGCATAATCAAAACTCTGTATGAAAATATAATAAAATAGCTTGTGTGTGTGTGTGTGTGTGTGTTTGTGAACTGAAGGATTTACTAAAAGATCGACTGCAGTTGTTTCCTGGTGATGGGATTGTGAGGATATATTGTCCCCCTTTGTACTGGACTTTGATTTCTGGGTTTTTACATTGAATATCAAGTGGCATTAAAAAATCCAGTATTCTGATTCCTTAGAGCTCTCATAAATTTAAAGAATATTTTAAAAATTCATTATTTAATGATTTACAGTCTAAGCTCCAAACTGAAAGAGATGAACACAATGTAAAAATGAGCATTGCCTACCTATTTCTCCCCCCAATCATTTAAACCTTCAAATGAATCAAACTTGTTACAAACATTATTTTTTGAACTTTAAAAATTCACAATCTAAGTTTATCATACTTTATCAAATAATAAATGAAAAAGAATTTTGAAGTATGAAAGTATTTTTAAAGTTACAAAATATGATATATAAATAATTGTTATAAATGTATGCCAAGATCATTTTAATTTTTTTTAAATTAGTATTTATTTTATGCTTCAAGCAATGGCCCTCAATCAATAGGGGCACATTTTTAAAAAGTAAACATATTTACACATGGATATCTTTTTCTCATTGCCAATATAGATGGAAATCTTTTAAGTGTACTTTGAATTGCTGAAGTCAGTAACTACATTTTAAAAGTGAAACTTTAGGGCAGGCCATGGTGGCTCAGTAGCAGAGTTCTCACCTGCCATGACGGAGACCCGGATTCGATTCCCGGAGTCTGCCCATGCGAAAAAAAAAAAAAGTGAAACTTAATTTTAATATTGAGGCATAAATTATACATAATTCACTGACCAATCTTAAGTATAAAATTCAGTGTGTTTTGATGAAATGTACATAAACTTGTTCGCCATACCCCTATTGATATATGAAGACATTCATCACTTCTTGTCAGTTCTACTATATTTCTTGCCAGATACTTCCTGTGTCTCTCCAAGCAAACACTGTACTTACCTTGTGCTTTTGCCCCTTCAAAATGTTCCTATAATTTGAGTGCTACAATATGTACTATTTTGTTTCTGACCTTTTTCTCTTTTTCATTCAGCATAATGTTTTTTGGTTCACCCGTGTTATTGTTGTATTGTATTATTGACCAATGGTTTTCTCCTTTTTGTTGCTGAGTAACATTTCATTTCATGAATTATTGGTCTATTCTCCTGTTACTGAGCATCTCATTTATTTTGGCTGTGGGGCTGTTCTGAGAAAACATGCAATGACCATTAATGGGAAAGTCTTTTTGTGGATGTATTTTCATTTGTATTGGATAGATATCTAGGCATGGAATTGTGGAAGGTATGTGTTTAATTTCATAACAAATTGCCAAACAGATTTCAAAGTGATTGCCCCATTTTATACTATAATAGTATTTCATGAAAGTTTTGGTTGTTCCACAACTTTGATAACATTTGATTTTGTCAGTCTCCTTAGTTTTAGCCATTCTAAAGGATATTTGTTGAATTTCATTGTGGTTTATTTTGCAATTATGTGATGTCTGATAATATTGAACACTTTTTTGTGCCAATTGGTCGTTTGTTTATATGACTTTATGAAGTGAAAATTACTTTTTCTCCTTCATGTTTTGTTTTGTTTTTGTTTTTTACTTTGTTTTAAATAACTATTAAAGAAATTACTATTTGAATAACCAATTTATATATTCTTGGATAAGGTCATATAATATTCCTTATTACCATGGCTAAATTCACTGAATAAATTTAGCTCTTTATTATTACTGAATGCCAATTTTTTACCCAGTATTTTTTCCTCAGGATTATAAGGGAAATAAAAGCTGTAAATTATTCAGTCACAAATGTTGGGATCATTTAACAAACTCCTTGGATTGTTGACTCAACCTTAGCATTCCCAAGTCTAAGGGACTAAATCAAGGCATAGTAATTAAAATGAATAATCAACAATCTCTAGCTCCAGTTCCCACTTTCGTCATTTGTATATCTTTACTCCTGCAGAAAATGCTTGCAGTGTCTACACAAATGTTCTTGAGCAGCCACTATAATACTTTTTTTACCTGATGATTTTTGCCTGCATTCTCCTCCCCTATAAACATTTTTTACATGACTTCCTAATACTCATGTTAACATTGCTCTGCATCCTAGATGCTTCTCCTTTCTATGCCACAAAATGAGCGGTCTACATTCCTGTGTATTATGTATGTTACTATAGAGGATGATTTTCTCTCAAAAAGTACTAGGAAATATTTTATTTACTTGTTAGACAGCAGAAACAAATGGCCAAATGGTAAACTTTAGGACAGTGTACCCTAGCGATGGAATTCTCCTTGATTATATTGCCTCCCATGCCCCAACCCCAGCCTGTCAGAGATGTTCAATTGAGAGTGATACAATCAATTCAATTTATTTTCTCTGAAAACATCCACTTTCAGAGTGGGAACCAGTCCTTGTATGCCTTTATCTCTCATATAATAAAATGTAATTTTATCAGTTACTAGCTTACTATTTATTAGTTTCATTATTTACTAGTTTATTGTAGTTCCCGATGATTTGTTGTTTTGGGCCTTGACTACCTACTTCAGCTCATAACCTTTAGGTCATAACCTTTACCATGAAGTCTATTGAGCCCTTCTGCCTGATCCACCAGCACAGATGATATGCGAGAGTTCAGGGGAGAGAGAGAAAGCGGCTGTGTCATATTAACAACTGTTCACTCAATCATTAGAAAGAAACAATGCTGGGTTTTGCTTATTCCACTGTAATATTAATTCTTTTGTTTACTATTAGTCAACTACAACCTTGGCAATAGCCTTATAAAGGTAAGCCAGAACCTATGCATATTGAGTACAGAAATAAATTTCTCCATGGACAAACATTTAAAAAAAAAAAAGATGTTACATTTGGATAGTCACACACATGTGCGTGCACTTTAATTTAGCAAACATAGGCATGCAAGCGAGTTGGAAAAAAAAAGCCAATTAAAGTTTTGACACACCTTAGACAGTTAATGACACTTTTCTTTAGATATTATTCCTAACTTTGGAGCATTCAAATTAATGATTGGATAGATCTCAAGGACTGATGGGGTTTCTAAAACTTTCTATCAGCATAAAGGGCCCTTTCAGATCTGAGTAAGGCAAGGATTCAAGAGTATACACAATTATCTATTGTTTATATTAGGTATTTTGCCAAAAAACGAATTAAGGTTGCTTTGAGTGAAGAGATAGGCTATTCAAACAAAGTTTAAAGCATGGAACAATAGATGACAAAATATAAGTTAAGACCCTTTGTTTGATGAATTACATGTGTTCAATCTCTTTTCGCATATCTACAAAAAGTTTTGTTTAGACTGATTTGAGCAAAATAGCACTGGTATCCTGAAAGCAAACAAAACGTCATTAAAAGTCACTTACTAGGGTTATTTCTTGTTTAAGTCATCTAAACTCCATAAACATTTATTCTTTCACCTGTAAAATGGAATAATCAAAATGCCTGTTTGATTAATCACAGAGAGAAAATTGATCTCCCTATAAAGATAAATATTTTTGGTAGCAGAAAATTTGATTTAATAAGCTTAAACCAAGAATATAATTTTTAGATTAAGCATCCCAGCAAAACACTATGATATAATTTAGACTTGTTAATATATGATACTCTAAGGAAAGATACAAACATTATGTTTACAACTAGAATAAGGGACTGAGACTTGCTAAATGCATCCTCTATGCCAGGAAACCTACAATTTATATAGCATCATTTCAATTATGCTCCACAATCATGCTACAGATGAGGAGATTAAATTTTAGAACTATTGATAACCTATGCAAGATAAAATTAAGGTTTTAAGAAACTGACGTTTGAACTTAATTGTGCAGAGTATAGCTATATACTTTTATATATATATATATTTTGAGCTATACCATTCTCATTGCTTTTTTTTTGGAAGGGATGCTGGATTTTTTCGAATGCTTATTCAGCATCAATCAATATGATCATGTACTTTTTCCCTTTCAATTACTAATTTGTAAATGTGCTGTATCATGTTGATTGATTTTCTTGTGTTGAACCACCCTTGTATAAACCCCGCTTGGTTGTGATGTATAATTCTTTTCATGTGTAATTGGATATGATTTGCTAGAATTTTGTTAAGAATTTTTGCAACTGTGTTCATTAGGGAGGGTGGTCTGTAGTTTTCCTTTTCTTGTAGCAAAGATTTTAGAACACTAAAATGAGTTAAGTAGCATTCTATTTTCCTTTATTTTTTGGAAGAGTTTGGGCTCATTTTAGAATGTTTGATAAACTTCCCCCGTGAAGCCATCTGGTCCTGGGCTTTTCTTTGTGGGAAGATTCTGACAACTGACTGGATCTCTACTTGTTGAGATCTTTTTCTTCTTTTCGAGTTTGCATAGGTAATTCATGCGTTTCTAGGAATTTGTCCATTTCATCAAAGTTGTCTAGTTTGTTGACATATTGTTGTCCGTATTATTCTCTTAAGATTTTTAAAATTTCTTCACATTCTATGGTAATGACCACCCTCATTTCTGATTTTGTTTATTTGCATCCTCTCTCTTTTTTCCTTTGTTAGTCTAGCTAGGGGTCCATTAATTTTACTGATGTTCTCAAAGAACCAACTTTTGGTTTTGTTGGTTCTTTCTATTGTTTTATTGTTCTCTGGTTTATTTCTGCTTTAATCTTTATTATTTCTCTTCTTTTATTTGCTCTGGGGTCAGTTTGCTGTTCTTTCTCTAAATTCATTAGATGAGCAGTTAAATCCTCAAGTTTTGGTCATTCTTGCTTTTTTTTTTTTTTTTTTTTTTTGCATGGGCAGGCACCAGGGATCGAACCCAGGTCTCCAGCATGGCGTGCAAGAACTCTGCCTGCTGAGCCACTGCGCCCTGCCCTTTTCTTGTTTATTAATATGGGCATTTACTGCAATGAATTTCGCTCCCAGCACTGGCTTTCCATATTCCATAAGTTTTCATATGTTGTATTCTCATTATCATTCATCTCCATATATTTACCAATTTCTTTAGCAATTTCTTCCTTGACCCACTGGTTATTTAAGAGTGTTGCTTAATCTCCATGTTTGAAAAAATGGTTTCCTTTACTTTTTTAAAGTTTGTATTTACTTGGTTTTGCACTGAGGCTTTCCTTTTGCACTTGCTTTCTCAGTAATTTCCCACCAAACCAAGGTCTGGATCTCATGGACTGGCACAATTTTTGTTGAGGGTCTATTAAGTGTCAGTTTCCTGGTTGCCAAAGGAAATCCCATGCAATGGGCTGGCTTACACAATGGGAATTTAGACTCATTGTTTTGAGATTAGAAGTCCAAAATCAAACTGTCATCAAGGCAATGTCTTCTTCTAGAAGACGGTGGGGTTGGTTCCTTGGTCCTTGGCTTTACTGTCACACTGCAATGTACCAGGAACCTCTTCTGGCTTCTCGTTTCCATTGACTTCCAGCTTCTGGCTGCTCCCTGTGCCTTTTTTATCTCTCTGTGTCCTTTCCTACACGGTGTTCAGTAATAGGACCCATCCTGATTCAGCTGGGCCAGGCCTTAAATGGTCATTAAATAACCTGACCAAATAGACCCTGTTTTACAAGAGTTCATGTCACCACGAATGTTAAGTTTAAGAACTTATTTATCTTAGGTACATAATTCCAAACCACCACAGGAAGCCATAGATTTACAAAAAAATCATGCAATTCTGCCTTAAATCTCAGTGAACAATTGCATTTGTTTTCTGACTTGTGATACATTTGACAATATAATTTAATCAAGGACCTAGTAAGCTTGTGATGTTTGCTTTCAATGTATTTCATATGTTAGTAACTATACTCAAAGTTTTTGTTTTTATTTTCTAAATGTAGGTCTAAAATGGTTTTACTTCTTTTCCTCATCATCTTTTTTTCCCTATATCAAATTATTGGGAGCAATTGTGAAGTCATGAGAAATATGAGAATTTTGTGAGAAGATGATACTCTGATTGTTGTTTTATCTTGTTGGGGGCCCTTGTCTTTTGATCCTTTTACAATCTTATTTTATAATAATAATTGGGTCCAGAAGAAGGTGGATTTTCCAATTCCCAAAGGCTCTTGAAGTTCTTTTTTTTTTATTTCTGCTTGAAAACTAGCCACTTTTTGCTTGAGTTCATCTCTTTCTTGTAATATATTTCTAAAGGCAAGCAATATTAGCCCATACTCACTAACATTCTGGCTGGCTTTCTGGCTGTTTCAGTCACACACTCTAGAAATAAAGGCTCGATTGGCTTATGATATGCCTTTAAAGTTTTTTGAAAAACTGTTTCACCAAATGCTGTGACACCGCTAAAGCCAATCTTCAGCTGCCCAGCCTGCACAGTGATACTTTCTCAACACCGTTAGCCCAACTGCTAAACCAATGCCACGTATTTTCTGTTTTTGTTATAGTGACATACCATTTGAATAGCTATTTCATAAATATTCAAAGAGAATATGAGTTGCTATAAAAGTATAGAAAATAATTCTAGTTTTATTTTATCATAATCATAAAATAAAACTGTAAGGTCTCATAGCTAATAAATATAAAGTGTCACCAAGAATGTAGAATAAAACCATAGAGTCATATTTGAGACAAAGAAATTCCAGTGAGGTTTTGTGCTTTTCCTGTTTATCAAACAGACAGTGCAAATTGTGCATGCTCAGTACTCTTTTTGGCAAATAGTTTTAGCAGCACTAATTTACTTAATTGGCCTCAATTTAGTTTAAAATACTTAAGTATTATCAAGATATATCTTAAGAGCATCCATCCAAATAAGGATAATATGTAGTAAAATAAAATTGGATGATATGTAACAAAATTGAATTTATTGATCAGCAGGCCAGGATCTAATACATAATAAGCAGCATTAAGCTACATGAGCTTTTACAATGTCAGATAATAGAGAATAAGAGCAAACAGAGACTATGAAAATAAGGTTGATACTACAATGAAAAATTTACTTTTATCTTAGAATGTGCAGAAGGCATGATGAAAAGAGTATGATTAGGTCAAAGTTATGAAAGTCAAAACTTATGACTTTCATAAGAAAGTATCTCTCCATGGTTTTAAGTAATTTTTTTGGTCCTTATTTGGAGTCTTCTTTTTTTTTTTTTTTGCATGCGCAGGCACCGGTATTGAACCTGGGTCCCCGGAATGGCGGGCGAGAATACTGCCTACTGAGCCACCGTGGCCTACCCCCTTATTTGGATTTTAATCTGTATTTTTCTAATAACTAATAAAGCAGAGTACTTTTCATATGCTTATTGGCCATTTGGATATCCTCTTATTGAAAATGTTGATCCAAACTTCGCCTTTCTATGGGACTCTGCTTTTTTTCTTAATCTGTAGTAATTCTTTTTATATTGTTGATTAGAGCTCTTCCACTTTGTGATTTGCCTTTTCACTTTATTAATGGTATCGTCAGTAAACAGAAGTTCTAAATTTTAATGCAGTTTAATTTATGTGATTTTTTTCCTTTATTATTATGTTTGTTTTATTTACAAATATTTGCTTATTCCAGTTCATGAAGATACCCTACTAATTTTTTTCTTTATTACACTCTTTTTCACAGGGATATGTATTTAGGTTGACAATTTATATGGAATTGACATTTGTATATGTTGTAAGGTAGAGAACAAAGTTTATATTTCTTTGTTTGATTTGTTGTTTTCTAATGAGTATCTGATTGACTCAGCAGCATAAAAGCGAAATACCATCCTTTTTCCACTGCATCTCAGTTTATTATAAATCAAGTAGCAATTTATGTGTGGTTCTGCTCCTGGAATCTCTATAATATTACACTGGTCTTTTTCACTTGAAATAATACCACACTCACTTAAATACTATAGTTTTAAAATAGGTCTTGAGATCTGATTGGGTATCTTCTCTAGCCGTCAGTAGCCTCATGGAACTCCTCTTCAAGTTAATAGATTAATTTAATTAAAATATATGAATATCAGAGTATTTAAACATTTATTTTTTTTTCTTATCCAGGATTGATGTGCTATACTTATCTCAGCATAAAAGTAAGAATGTGTATAAGTAAAATTGGGTTTAATTTTGTTAGAAGCACTGTCATTTGTCTATCATGCTCCTTAAAAAATGCTTTATTTCTTGGATTATGTCCATTAAGAGGCAGTCAGATTCTATCAATTCCCTATCTTGTTGGGTTTTTATGGGTTTTGTCTTTGACAGACAATATAGAAGGAGGGTTACTATGATGGGGCAACTCTTTGGAAACACGTATTAAAGAGAATATTGACTGGTTTGCTGATTTGTGGGAACCTTGTATTTCTTATACAAGAAACAGAAGAAATGTAACCAGTTTCTATCTGCCTGCTTTCTAGTATTATCTGTATATGATAGCATAGGATTCATTAAATACTAGTTGCCCCTTTCAGTTCAAATACATGGTTTTTCTCTTGGAAATCCTTTCTAAGGTCTGGTCGTGACTTTTACTGGCAATATTCATATAGTGCTATCATGCGGATATTTCATCTGGAAGGGGGAGGAAACTTAATTTTTCTTTATTTGTTTTTGACTCATTTATATTTTGAAGGTACTTAATTGCTCTAAGTAATATTTATTTACTTTTCATTCATTCCTTCATTTCATTATTTTTTTAAAAAATATTTTAACCTTATTTTTGAATAACTCTTTTCCATCTGACTTTAGATAATTTATTCTCTGGACAGCACTACAATGTGTTAATGTCCTTTGATTGGAAAGCAATTTCGGCTTCTAATAATTCTCTACCTTAAAACATATACAAATGTCAATTCCATATAAATTCTCAACCTAAATACATATCCCTGTGAAAAAGGGTGTAATAAAGAAAAAAATTAGTAGGATATCTTCATGAACTGGAATAAACAAATATTTGTAAATAAAACAAACACATTAGTAATGAAGGAAAACAAAAAATTAAATATCACATAAATTAAACTGCATTAAAATTTAGAACTTCTGTTTACTGATGATACCATTAATAAAGTGAAAAGGCAAGCCACAAAGTGGAATAGCTCTAATCAAGAATATAAAAAGAATTACTACAGATTGTTAAGAAAAAATCAGAGTCCCATAGAAAGATGGCCAAAGATTGGATCAACACTTTAAATAAGAGGATATCCAAATGGCCAATAAACATATGAAAAGCACCCTGCTTTATTAGTTATTAGAAAAATACAGATTAAAGTCCAAACAAGGGGGTAGGTCATGGTGGCTCATCAGGCAGTATTCTCACCTGCCATGCCAGAGACACAGGTTCGATTCCTGGTGCCTGCCCATGCAAATCATCATCATCATCATCATCATCATCATCATCATCATCATCAATCATCATCATCATCATCATCATCATCAATCATCTAAATAAGGGCCAAAAAAATTACTTAAAACAATGGGGAAATACTTTCTTATAAAACAACTGGGAGATTACTTAAATCTTATTAAAAATGGAAATACGTTAAGGTTATCTTTCTCGTGCTCTGTGTATTAAATGTGTAAAATATCAACTTAGTGTCTGGCACAGAAATAACGTTTTCCATAAACCATTAGTGATATATGATTTTATTTTTCATTAGAATTTCATTTTCTCCCTCCACAAGTCTCTAGTCTGGATTGTCCTTTATCAAGGTGAATGTCAACCACACGATAACTCATATTCCTTTCACATCCAAGCTGCTTAAAATAAAAGTTAATATAGGTTTCCTATATATCTTCTTTCCTATTTCTGTTAATAATCACTGAATTTGATATAATCCCTCACTGAAGCCACTCAGGACAAGGTGATCTTCTAATTGCCAAATCCACGGATTAGTTTAAGTACCCAATTAACTTCCAATGTCATAATAATTTTGATAAACTGATCAGCAAATTAAAAATTTAGCCAAACTAATTAAGAATCTTCATGGACTAGTATAAAGAACATGGCAATAATTTCTGGCTTGGACATTTACTAATGAAGTGACTTTTAGCTACTAATTTCTCTTCTTATGTCTTTGATTTCCCCATTTACAAAATGGAATAATCAAAATAAAATCACATATGGTCATAAACATTATGGGGGATAATGAGATAATGTATTTTGAACATTTGATTCATAATAGGAACTTTACTGATGGCACTTAACATGATTTCATTAAAACTGTTCTGTTGATTTAATATGAAGGCAGCCAAACAGAGAATTTTACTGACATAAAATTTTAATTTTGAAGGAATGTTTAATTTTCTGTTTCAAGGTGGTATGATCGTCCTTGTTAGGTATAATTGAATTAAGCCACTCTTGTACATGTGATATCATATTTAATTTAATACATGACAGCAACAAAATGTATCTAATATTTCAAAGAGTATAGAATTTGGATGTAAAGCCTTATTAATAATCAATTTAGACCATATAAAAATGAATTTGTTTCAAGGGGGTGTAGATTAACATAATATTATGAATGCAGATTATGAATATGATTATTTAATGTTTTATATGCCACTTCTATAGAATCTGATCACTTATAAATTTAATTGATTTTCTTTTATTCATCTTGCTTCATTCTATATAAGAATGAACTATTTCTAGGATTCCTGTGATATTCTACCAAAATTGTACCCAAATTCAGTCACATGGTTTACTTTAACGCCGAGTCCAGCTCAAGCAACTGTTCAAACAGGGTCAGAAGGGGCAGTGGGAGATTGAAGGAAAACACAACACAGAGTTTAAGAGAGAGCGGAGGCTAGGTGGTTCATTGTCTGACTGCACACAATGACCACGAGAAGCCAGTGCAAGTTTATTTTATACTGCTTAACAACAGAAACCTAGATGAGGCAGAGCAATACATGAGAACGTGCTTGACTTAATAAGTAGGGATACGGAACTTTCTTGAGAACAGAGTGAATATCAGCTAGCCTGCTCAAAACTGCAGACACAGAACTTTCCCACAGTAAGGCAGGATTAGATAAGGGCAGCCCAGGTGGGACCTCATCACACAGCAGACCAAGGGGCCATGCCTTCAAGGTTGCTCTGATGTAGCCTTGCCAGCAGTCAGCCTGCTTCATGAAAAACCTGACCTGGGCCCCAACACTCTAAGTAATAGAAACGTGATTTATATTATAAGGTAAATTATATGTAATCATTTTTAAAATAAAAATTATGAACTCAACATATTTGACATATTAATAGTTATGAAATATGAAAAAGAAATGTTACTTATTAAAGCTAACTATTGCTAAAAGAAATAATATTCTGGTATCACCCTAATTTTGTCCATGACATAAAAGCAAAAGGAGGAGAGGTGCAAGAGTAGTTCAGTGGTAGAATTCTTGCCTGACAAGCGGGAGACCCGGGTTCAATTCCTGGCCCATGCACTTCCCAAAAAACAAGCAAACAAGCGAACAAACACAAAATTCAACAAATGGCGCTGCAATAATAGGATACTCACATGGAAAAATAATGAAATATGACCCTGCCATTCAACATACCAAAAAAAAAAAAGTAAAAAGAGTTTGAGAAAGAGAATATAAATAAGCAAGTGCAATTTTGATTTTGTCTTTTTTTTACTATGACATAGTCATTGAAATTTTTCCTTAACCATTTATTTTACTTCAAAATTTTCTTTATTTTACTTCTTTATAATAATTTTCTTTATTTTGCGTCTTTATTTATTTTACTTCTTTAGAATTAGCATATACACTTCAAACAAAATTTATGCCCTTTATTATGACTAATGCTTTATAGATGACTTTATGGTAATTTAGGTACAGTGAGTTATATTTCTCTATTATTACATATAGTATCTCTTATATGAGTGCTTATTAGTTGCCAGGGGGGCAGAAAAGCAAACATCTCGGGTTGCCCTAAACAATTCTGTATTTTTGTCTATTGTCTCAGTATAAATATTGGTAAGTTGCTCTCATGGGTGTCTCAAATTAGAAAATAAACTATAGCTATATGGCTAGTTATGTGTCTTATAGAAGGTAGTCTGTAATTTTATTTCTTACATGTTAGATCCATGTTTACTCTAGCTTTTTTTGTCACACAGGAACTTCAGTAAGTTAGAAAACAAATATGTTACTTTAAATGGCTCTCCTTAAACGCAATGTTAATATAAAATGCATTTTAAAAATTTTTCCTATGTGTTCCCACCATAATTATCATAGCAAACATTAAATGATTGAACTATTCTGATGAGTTATTTTAATCACCCCTTCAATTTTCAATGCAATAATGACAGTGGAAATTTAAAATACACAAATTTACTACAGGAAACTTTTATGTTAAAAGCAAATAAACAAATACAAAAAAAAATTTTTAAATAGGCAACAAAAAAAAAAAAGCAAAACAATAAACAGTGGCTCAGTGGCAGAATTCTTGGCTGCCATACCAGAGACCCAGGTTTGATTCCTGGAGCCTTCCCATGCCAAGAAAAAAAAAAAGAAATCAAATAAACAAGAGATATAGTAAAACATTTATTGCAACCGCATCATATTTTCAGTGTTCTATGAGAGTTAAAATAATATTTCTTAGATTTCATTAAAATATTATTAAATTGGCATATCCCCAGGTTAATAAATATCACACAAAAGCTCTAAGATGCTGAAAATGGAACATTAAAAGGATGAAATGTTATTTCTCAAACAAAAACTATATTAAGCCATTATCTAAATTATATTTGCTAATAGTTATCGAGTTTAACCTTTAGTGTTAAGTGAAAAAATTTGCAATTCTATACTGCCTCTTCTTAAAAGTTATTACATTAGGTAAGCCATACAGATGGAGAGTGGCATAGCCTCTCAACAACTTTTTCTGAATCTCTTTAGATTTAATACAATTATAATTTGTCTTCATCATGGGAATGCACCATAAAGAAAATACTAATTTGATAATACAGTGACATAGAATGAATATGAAGTCATTAATCTACCTAATTAAGAACAAACTCTTTAATGCCTGGAGAAAATAGAGAAGCATAAATACCACAATTCTAATATTCACATATTTTAAATGCATAGATAAATTATGCAAATTATGTTTACTAAATCTGAGAAATTCAGTATTAATAACATATGTTTTGAGCTAAATTCTTATTGATGAGGCTTGAGTTAGTCACCCAAACAACTGTCATTTAGAAGGAATGCAAAGTATGCATTTGTGCAATCATATTTGCTTTTTGTTATATAGAGGATCCATAAAAATATAGAAGAATTCCTATAATGAAATGTGTGTAATCCTGCCTGTTAGCTGTCTCTGAAATGAACAAAAATTTTGTCTCAGTCAAAATGCTGGCTACAAAAAGGGTAGTGGGGTTCTTAAGGGCAAATCAATTGAATCAAACTTTAGAATCACAAATCTTAAAGTTTTCTCAAAGTTAAATTAAGGAGTCAACCAGGCTGCCTTTGGAATTGTGGTTACTATATGCTCAATGATCCTATGAATCTTTTTTGTTTGTTTGTTTTTTGGCATGGGTAGGCTCCGGGAAATGAACTCGGGTCTCCAGCTTGGCAGGTGAGAATTCATGCCACTGAGCCACTGTTTCACCGCCCACCTATGAATCTTAAAAAAAAAAAAAAAAAAAAAAAAGATGGGACATTATAAATGCGTTGTAGTATGTGTGGTAGAAATAGAACAATTTGAAGAGGTCCAGATATGAATTAAAATTACAGTATTGTCTAGTACCTGGATAAAGATGTTGATTTTGAGGATGAATTGCAAAGTCACTGGAAAGAATGAATTTTATGAAAATAGGGTGACTTTAGGTATAATTGATTGAGGAGATTCTCTAGGTATTTTTTTGAGGAAAAGAAAAATTTCCTCCATGGAATCATGGTTTTGTAGCCTTTGTATTTCCCAGTATTCCTCTGACAATAGAAAAACTGAAGGTACTTCAAGCAAGAAGACATTTAGCAAGAAGAATTCTCAGTTTAAAGGAGCATATGAAAGGAGAGACTGTACTAGCTTCCAGGAAATCAAGAATTTGCAGGAATTGCAGGAAATTGTCAGGGAAGAGCACAACTATGTGCAGCATCAAAATGGGTGTTTAGAACAAGGTTTCTGAGAAACTGATGGAAAAACCTCACCTCTAACACTTGCTGAAGGATAAATGTCTACCTGTCAGGGTCAGGGATGTATGATGGCTTTTATTACATTTTCCAATTCTTGTGGGGGTGCATTCATTGACAAAATATAATAAAAAAGCAAAGCATTCTGGAAAGTGCAGTTCTAAGATTTACAGGGACTTAAATATAGTGGTGAACATATAAAAATGGAAATAAATGTTAGTTGCCAACATTTCTATCTATATATGTATTATATGAATAGTCAATTCTGTATCTATCCTAATCCCTATCTATATCTGTTCATTTACATGGATCTATATGAAGAAATGTTCCTAATATTGTGAATTTGTCTTTCTCACAAAAGATAATTTTTTCCTGAATTTTATATTTAATAGAAGCTTCAGCTCATTTACTTGCAACAAATGATATAATTATTCAAATATTGTCACAGCCCTCTTTTCCTTTAATATTACAATCACTGTCGTCTTGGCATAGCCATGAATTAAGCATCACTATCAATAGGGCATGCATGATTTATTCTCACACAACAGTCATTATTTTAAACATCAGCTTGTCCTGTGGTTTCCCTGTTCACTTTGACAATTAAATAGGTTAATAGTTTGCATTAGCAAAGAATTTCATGTATATCCACTCGATCATTTTTAAGAACTATCTAACCAAATCAAAATTTTAGGATAATTCATTTCCAAGAATTCTTACAGCGAGTAATGGGAAATTACTGTGTTGTTGCTGATTTTATAAATCTTAACAGTAGTAGCATGCCACAAAGTACAGACAAAGGGCAACAGATTTTGAGCCATCGCACTAATGAAACTAACATTTACTTACTATTAGGTTCCTGAAGATATACTAGACCATGCCATATGAATTTTCTTATTTAACATTTATCAAATTCTTTGATTTGGGTAATATTACCAGTTAAAAAAATATATATAGGTCTCTTCCTCTCTCTCCATGGCCATTTTTCCTTTATTTCATTATAAGCAGTAATATCTAACAGTCTTTTAAAACAATGACTTTTACTTTCTTTTGCTATAGAAGTTTAAAATATTTAAATCAGCAGATAGATGAATTACATATAAAAAACGGAAAAAACATAAAACGGCTTCTTTGATTACCTTGTTAGATGTAGAACAGATAAAATCACTATATCTGAAATAATATCTTATAGTTAAACTTGATAAGCATGCTTGGATAATGATGTAAGTATCTTTTCTGTCCACCACCCCTGATATTCCAAGGTTTACTACTGAATAGAGCTGTAAAAAAAGTACTCTAATTCCCATGATTAAAAAAACAATCCTTAAATAAACAAACTTATTTAAATAGCATATACAGTGACATTTTAAATGGTTTTCTTGCAATTTAAGTTTCTATCAAATTTGGCATTCATTACCAAACTATTATATTACTTTTCATATGTGTCCATTTGAAGCTATAAATTATTTATTCTTTAATTCTATATGTAACTAGTTATTCGTTATAGTATGAAATACCATCAGTGTTTCTGATGCTTTTAGTAGGAAGTGTTGAAAGAATGCTATCACCTAACAGAAGGTATGAGCAGCGACAGGATCACATGCTCTAAATGACTGAGCTTCAAAACATATAAAAAATAGCCTCTGATGAGTCTCTTGTCTACTAAATAATAAAATGCTAAGATGTGGCTGTTGGTGGTTATGGATTGAATTGTGGCTCCTAAAACGATATCTTGAAGACGTATTCATCAATACCTTGGAATCCCTTATTTGAAAACAGTGTTGTTACAGATACAATAGGCAGTTAAAATGAGGTCATACTGAAGTAATCCAGTAGGACTGTTCGCTGAACTTATAAGGAGAGGACATCTGGACACAGAGAAACAAAGGAGAGAATGCCCTGTAATGATGAAAGCAGAGGATACCATGGATTACCAGCAATCTACCGCTAGTAACTAAAAGAGGCGTGAACGAATTTGGACTTGTAAGGATGCATGGCCGTGACCACACCATGATTTTGTTCTAGCCTCCAGAACGGATGACAGTACACTTCTGTTGTTTTTTGCTACCCTGTCTGTGGTACTTTGTTACTGCAGCCCTAGTAAACTAAAAGGTGTATGTGGGACTAGGGGAAAGGGGATTTGATGTTATAAATCAGAAACAGTAAAATGTAAGAAAAAAAAATCCAACTTTTCATTCTGTCAGATGAGTAAGTAGTAAAACAGTGGCCATAAACTTGTCCTGGTTCCTGACAAAATATTCACCTCATAACAATGAAATGTTAAACGAAAAAGAAAAAAAAGGCAATACCGTGAATTTCTCATGAAGCTAAAGGAAATGATTATTCTTTAACCAAAGCTTAAGCACATTAAAAAATAAACACCAAATTTATGCTGCTAGAAAATAGTAGTTGTTGTTGTGATGCCATAGAACAAATCCCTGCTTTACAAAATTAACATAACACAGCCTTTTATTGGCCACCGTCTTCATTTTTAACTTTTCTTTAAAAATATCACACAAAGGGCAGGGCATGGTTCTAGGATTTTTCACTAATATGCATTTTTGTTGATCTTGCTGATTTTCCCAATAGCAAAATGTCTTTAATAATCACTGGTCATCTTTGTTATAAAAGTATCAATAAGATAAATCAGAACGTGGTTTCCTTTGGCTTCCTGAGCTTTCATTCGAGAACCTTCTAATCTTAATGCGTTCTTACCAGCCTCTACGACATGAAGCAATCTTGTTGGGAAAACTATACACAAAATAATCTATTGCGTAGGCAATCTGTACAAAGATAAATCAAATGTGCTTCCTGTCCTTATAGTGGGAAAATAAATCTATTGAAGTCAGGCGATACGGGTTTGAATCTTTGTTCTATTACCTATCAGCTGTTTGAATTTAAACATTTTTGATCACTTTTGAGCCGTGATTTCAGCTAGTAATACTGGGAATATACAGTGACACTCGTATTGCTTTTTAAAGGAACAGAGAATAACATTCACTCTGCAATTTCATCATTTGTCAATACGAAGGAAATATAATTAATAATAATTTAAAAATACATACGCAAATACTAAGTATCACAAATTTCTGAATCAATACAAACAAGTCTATGGTAAAACGTTGTGCTCATCGCTTATCACTACCTAAGAAAGATTTTACATTACATAGAAAAAAATAAGTTTAGAGAAAATTAACATAGATCTAACAATTGTGAATTTATAATTCATATTTTAAAGATAAATATGATTTAAATCTTACCTGAAAAATGAGTTTTAAAACTACATATCTGGGGCAGGCCGCAGTGGCTCAGCAGGCAGACTTCTCGCCTGCCATGCCGGAAACTCGGGTTCGATTCCCGGTGCCTCCCATGCAAAACAAACGAACAGACAAACAAAACGCTACATATCTGGCCGCAGATCCACCGCCGCTGCACCCGGTCACCACTCTCGGCGTGTCCTGCAGGCGGCGCTGCACCCACAGCCGCGGATACCATAGCTTCTACAGTGAATGATGAAGTCATCCAAGTTTTTAATGATATGAAAGTAAGTAAATCTTCTACACAAGAGGAGCTCAAAAAAAGAAAGCCGTTCTCTTCTGTTTAAGTGATGGCAAAGGACAAATAATTATAGAGAAAGCAAAGCAGATCTTGTGGGTGACATTGGCGATACTGTAGAGGACCCCTAAACAGCGTTTGTGAAGTTGCTACCTCCGAATGATTGCCGATATGCTTTGTCTGATGCCACATACCAAACAAAAGAGTCTAAAAAAGAAACCCTAGTGTTTATATTCTGGGCTCCTGAAAGTGCACCTTTCAAAAGCAACATGATTTATGCTAGCTCTAAAGATGTCATTACGAAGAAATTTACAGGTATTGAGCATGAGTGGCAAGTAAATGGCTTGGATGATATTAAGGACGGCTCAACGCTGGGAGAGAAATTGGGAGGCGATGTAGTAGTTTCACTTGAAGGAAAACCATTATAAAATGACAGTCAGGTGCCAGCTGGATCTTAAGGAGCTTCCATTTCTCTATCTCAGCCAAGTGGAATAGTATTAGTTTATTTGTTTTTTCTCTCTCCCAACACTATGAATGAAGGAGATATCATTTATTTCGGTAACTTATCAGTGATGGCTATTCGATTGCTTAATACTGTTACTTTTATATAAAACCCAGGGAATGCCTTCCCATTCATACTTTAGCCAAAACAGTCGGTTATATGCCTCTCTTGCAGCAAACACTACATTGAATGTAGTGTCAATGTGAATAGCTTAGAATGATACAAAGGGTAAGCTGATTGAACACTTTGAAAGTATTATTCTCTGGTCAGATGGTAAACTTTTTTCAGTATTATTTATAGTTGCACTTGATTGCAGTTCTGTGAGGCTCGGAGCATGCATACACCTCCCCTGCCTTGGCTAGCCTATTTTTGTGACATGGCAGCATGGATGTAACACTATCTATGCATTGAAAACACCCTTTGTAATGAGTTTAAACCCCCACCCCCAAAAGGAATGCCAATTAAGATGTGTTAACTGTCACCAACTTAATTCTAGTACCTCAGTGTTCATTCCTGTTACTTGCATATTTTCTTAAAAGAAATAGATGTTAATACCTTTTTGTTTTCCATTGAGTGTAAGTATTAAATAAGTGCAGGCGTCTTATGTTTACCATGTGAATCTTGCAACATGAAAGATATTTTGAATATCAGTCATGATGGCAATTTCTGTATTAAACAGCCTTAAAGGAACACTGTTTTTGAGTTCAAACTCTTCCCACCCTCACAAAAATGGCCATGTTGCAATGACAATTGTGGCATATTAAAAAAAAAAAACCCACCTACATCTCTGTATGTAGATATTGCAGGTAGATGTACCTAAAATATAAAATTTCTCTTTAAGTTTTGAGGTTAATAGTATGGAGAACAATAACTTTTTCCAAGTACAAATCTACATAGACTATTTGAATTTACCTAACTTTTAAAGGACTCTGGTAAACTAATCAAGACCCAACTTGAATGTACAACGTCACATCTCCATCTATTCAAAAGGTCACACTCATGTGGGTATGTCACATCTCCATGGCAACAATCCAATCAAAAGATCCCACCCACAGCTGGGTGTGTCATATCTCCCTCAGAATGATCCAATCAAAGTTTCCACGCCACATTATTGAATCAGGATTTAAAGAAATGTGGTTGCCCCACGAGATTGGATCAGGAAAAAGAGCATGGCTTTTCTGGGCTACATAACAGCTGCAAACTAGCACAGGCCTCTTACATAATATAGAATGCATTGTCCAAAGCAATGCATGTAGAGTAGTAAGCCAAAACAAAGGCAGCCCTGACATTGTGAATCTTAGTGCACAGTGGAGAGAGATTTCTACTAAATAATCACACAAGTAAATATCAAATTAAAAAATAAAGTCTTAGGAAGAATAGAAACTAATGGGATTCATAACTGAAAGAGATTATTTTCAAATCAATCAAGCAGTGTTTTATGGGAGGGAGTAAAGCAAGTTACTTCAAATTCCCATAATGAAATATCTATCCAATGAAAGTAAATTTAAAGACACATCTTCTACCTAATTTATTGAAATGAGTAACACAAATAAATCTCCCATTATACAACATGCCACAGCATGCTGATTATTTAAGTATATCTGCAGAAAATTAGCTTTTGCTTAGAGGGAAAAATTCTTAACATTTGTTCTTCTCTATTACCTCAGATAACTTCATGATAAAAGTGTTCTAAACTTTGTTTGAAAATAAATACATGGTTATTTTATACATATCTTAAAAATCTGAGATTGCATGCAGAATAAATTTTATGTACCTATGTCTCTGTAGTTCAAATATTTTAGGATTTGATTGAATTAATGTGGCAACAACAAAGGGAGGCTGGACAGTATGTTCAATAGATAATAGAACACAGTTTTAAAGTTTTAGCCCTAGTTTTATTGTGAATTTGACCAAGCTCTTGAATTTCTCCTAGTCTCTTGTATCATCTCTAAGGTGAGGATGAAATTGTATGTTTTACCTACCTAGAGAGATTTTTTAAGTTACAATCAGAAAATACTGCAAAAATAGGCTCTGAACCTACACATTTTGTGCAATACCAACTTAGGTGTCAGTGACTTACAATGACCACTGAGTTCTGTGGGACTTCAATTTTCAATTATAGAAAAAAATAATATTTATTTAGATACTTTTTGCAATTTATATTCTAAAACTAAAGAGGTCTATGTATTAGTTTCCTATTGCTGCTGTAATGAATCACCACAAACTTAATGGCTCAAACACACATTTATTATCTTAGAGCTCTAGAGGTCAGAAGTCCAAACACTTGTACTGAACCAAAATGAAAATGATAGAGGGCCTGCACTCCTGGAAGCTCTAGGAAATAATCCATTCCTTGCCTTTTCCAGTTTCAAAACCTACCTGCGTTTTGTGGCTTTTGTTTTGTTGCCTTCTTCCAACTTCAAAGGTGGCAAATGCATCATTCCCACCTTTCTTTCTATAGCCACATCTCCTCTTACTCTCTTTCTCTGACATTTCTGCTTCTGTTTTACAAGAACTCCTGTGATTACTTTGCCTCCACCCAGATAATCCAGAGTCTCTTAGTTTCTCCTATGGCTATACCAAGTAACACACAATGGATTGGCTTAAACAATGAAAATTTATTGCCTCGTGATTTTAGAAAGTGGAAGACTTCTTTCCTCCTGGGGTCAGCAGCATTTTGATGACTGTCAGTCCTTGCATTTTCTTATCTTTTCCATCAAATGGCAATGTCCTCTCCTTTCTCTTTGGAGTTCTCACTGACCTCTGGCTTCCAGGTCCTTCCTCTGGCTTTCTCTTTTATAAAACCTCTGGTAATAAGATTAAGAGCCATCCAAATTCAGTTGGCCACACCTTAACTAAAATTTAGATCTTTAAAAGGTCCTATTTACAATGAATTTACATCCAAAAGAAGCTTCCATCCTCTAATTCCTTAATTTAAATCATATCTGCAGAGTTTTTTTGTTTTTTTTTTTTTTTTGCCATGTAAGATATCCAAACATTCCAGGGATTAGGACATGGGTATGTTTTGGGGGTCCATAATTTTTCTACCTGCAACAGCTTGGTTACAAAGCTACTAGATTTCCAATTTTTTGAGTGTGTTTGCAAAACGATTTCTCTTTTTTTCTTCTAGCAATGTCTCCTATTGATTGTGTAAAATACTCTGAACATAAAAATACTCTGAATATTTAAAAAATATTCTGATCATTTAAACATTTGTTTATATACCTTTATATCGATAATTGAAGTTGAAAAATATCTAGAAAACTATTTATTTAACAATTTACTAATTATCCCCAAACCAAGTAGTTAAACTTCTAGAGGTGTTCTCAATAGAAATATGTACCTATATTCACAAACACACAAACCCAAACATGTAACAAATATTCATGACAGAATTATTTATAATAGCCCTAAATGGAAAAACAAAACAAAATAAAACAAGCGATCATTGACAAGTAGACTGGATAAAGTGAGGCACATTCATACAATAGAAATACAACATAAAAGTTAAGTCCTTATTACCTGTAATTCTACAAACATAATGTTGAGTCAAAAAGCCAGAGGTAAAAGAATTTTACTGTCCGATTCAATCTGTACAAAGCTTTAAATTTGCGAAACTAATTAATTTTATTAGAAGTCAGGGTCGTGGTTATCTTTGAGGAGGACGGGAAGATTAATGAATGGGAAGGGTTGTAATTGGCCAACAGTATTTCAGACAATGTTCTGTTTCTTGGTCCATCACATGTTTGATCTATGATCATGCAGCCATCTGTACACTTTTGATTTATGAAGTTTTCCATATGGGAATGTTATAACTCATTGAAAATATTTATAAACAAAAAGACAAAAATTATGAGATTGGACTCTAAAAGTAAAAAAGACAAATAATTTTGGTTATAAGTGACACGTCTAAAAAAATGAAGTTACCGAAAGGTTGAAAGTAAAGCGATGTGCCAACCCAGTTTGAATAAGTGAAAATTTGTAGGCATATTACTATCAAGGAAGATAAAATTTAAGGTGAAATCATTACTGCCCTTGAGTATGAAAGCAACGGTAGATAAAACTGATGCATTAGCACTGCCACACACATGATGAAGGTATAAATGAATATTTATTTTATTAAATCTATGCTCCCATCATTTTAATAATCTGTGTGACAAAATTAGAAATACACAAAAGACATCGTTGTCCTCTGAAACGTGATGATTGTCATCAGAAGAGACAACTGTTTGATTATCTAAGTTGTCAGATGTACCATCTACTTTTAACAGCTTTTAACACAAGTGAAAAAAGAAAAGATCTTTTGCTCAAAAGAATGAACTATGGTTGTTCATTCTTGGGTGTTTGAGTTTGGGAAGCTTGAAAACCTCTCCAAACACAAAATCTTTTCTGTTGAGGTCAGTGGCAATACAAGTAAGTGTGATTTTTAACTAACATACAATGAAACATGTCCATATTTGGAAGAACTCCATGACTCAATGAACCAGTATTTTTCAAATGACCGATACATGATAAAAAAACATGCATAAGGAGCAGGCCACGGTGGCTCAGTAGGCAGAGTTCTTGCCTGCCATGCCGGAGACCTAGGTTCAATTCCTGGTGCCTGTCCATGCGAAAAAACAAAGCAAAACATGCATAAGTATAGAAGATCGTAGCAATGCAAGATGGGTTTTAATGTTCCTGCATACAGTATGTTCAGTGATATGCCATATTGCCAATTTTTTTTGTACTATGAAAGAAGATTAACCACTTTGATCTGCAAACTCTATTAGAACACGTTCTCTTTCTAACTACAAGTGTAAATGAAGCCAAGCTTTCTTCACACGGATCAACATATTGTAAAATATTGGTTGTAGCAGCACCAGCTATTTTCTACTCAGCCAGACATTAAAGGGATTTGCAAAAATACTATAGAATGCATTCTTTTCACATTTTCATTTGAGAAATATATATGTATTTTTAAAAACTTTACTCGTGTAAACATATAAGGGGCTTGTGCTGCTTGTTGTTAAATGAAATAATGAATACACATTTAAAAATTCCCCCAGGCTTAATTTCTTAATTCCCCAGGTAAATGTTGATCAATACAGACCACAATCTCAGGGACTTGAGGTAAAAAAAAAAAGTTTGAGCATTTCTGCTATACAGAAATGAAAGTTTATGGTTATTTCAGTATGGATGAATCCTATAATCATAATGTTGGGCAACACTGACCAAGTATATACAGAAAAATAGTATAATTCCTTTTTATATAATTATCGCTTACATATTAATGAATAAAAGTAATATAACAGTAAAGATGAGAGAAGAATGTAAAAGGAAATTCAGAGAAAAATTTAAAATT